>OZ025248.1:20701107-20755218 GCA_964019135.1 Arenicola marina | reverse complement strand
AGCCGACGGGGTTAAAAAGGAACTGTCAGCTGGAGAAGTCATGAGGTAATAAGGTATCACATATGTATGTGATCTGCGGCTTCGGGTGTTGAATTGTCCCCTCCCTTGGTGTCAACGGTGACGCTTTGGGAGGCTGATGCCTGAACAAAGACCCGGATGACCAAGTGACCCCTGGGGATAGAAGCAGATGTTAGAGACACCGGGGTGCTGACGTCTAGCGGTAGAATGCGAGTCATCACCTCCCACCTTACCCCCTCCCCCCCCCCCCTCCTTCAAGTTTGCGTTCTTTAGCTAATATTGCTATATGTATGTTGCCATGGTCACCAAGCCACGTGGCAGCGCTCTCAATGAGAGCGGCTCCGCAATATATATACCAGCGAGTCCCCACTGGTGGTCCTTTGCATCGGGTTGGACGCCCCCCCACCCCCTCCACCTCATCCCTCCCCTATTTGACGAAAAAACTGACATCTACCACCCCGACCGAATTATTGTCCTTTCTAACTATGCAGCTACCACACGTACTGTCACCCCCTACCTCCCCCCCCCCCCCCCCCACCCCCCGGCATTGCTTGAGTCCCACACGTCACGGGAAGTACTTTAATATCTCTTTCAACTACCTAATCATCGCTCATATTGTCTCTCACGTCCGCCCCCTCCCCCCCCCTCCCACCCCCACCTCCATGGCTGTCTCCCTCCCCACTGGAGGTCGCCTCTGGCCCTCACCACTCATGCAGATCGGCCCGACTGTGGTGTAAGTGAAATTTACATCTGACGGCCGTGGTATCGATCCGGGTCTGCCCGCAGGTAATGATCCGAATCCAGCATTAACATGCACCCTGGCTGTTTTCATCGCGGCTTGGGGAGCCGGAAATACCACTGGGCCAATACCCTTTGGTCGGGGCGGGGCGGGGCAGGGGGGAGGGAGGGGGCAACATACAACCGTCTCCCAGAGACTTTCTGTTCTGACAACAACAACAAAAAAACAGGGCACAATACCGTTCACTATATGCTCTTAAAGCAATAACTCAAACGCTCATTTCGATGAAAACGCGCCGTTAACGGTCCGCCAAGTCAAATCGGTCGGTGATTGAGGAGCTAATGGTAGTCAAGGCTTTGGACATGATAATGGCTGGCCTGGGTTGGTCCGGATGTGTGTGGCCTATCGCCTGGGTCGGGCTGGTCGAAGCTCACCGCTCACTGTCGCGAGCACGCTACTATCTGGCCATCGGGGTGGTCCCCATTCACTTGAAAGAATCGCCACAATTATCAGTGTCAGTCGGAACCGCCAGGAGAGGTATGGGTCGCCAATCAGTGATTAATATTCCAATTTTCAGTGTGTGTGTTTTTTATAACTGTGAACATACAAACATCAATATTGACTAGCGATTGATCGTTATAGACACAGTACCACGACTGTTCCAGTGACAGCTGCTGCTACACTCGTTGTTTGCCATAAGCAATTATTTAGGAGAATATATCAGGCAATAAAAAGAACACAAAGGTGACTTCATACACTCGTTAAACCGTTGTAATTTGAGTTTTATGCTGTTCTGGTGCCCCATTTGGCTTGTTTTAAAACATATGATGGAGGAGTGGGGAGGGGGGGGGGTAATAGCTTTGCTCAACGTACAACCAGTGATTAACATTTAACCCCGCCTTGCAAAATCTTTACACAACAGTGCCTCATTACCACTCGCAAATTCCAATTAGAAAAAATGACGAATATCGTATGTATATCCCATGCCACATAATAACAACGCTATCAAATACATTTTTGTCAGGACCTTTGTAACTCCTAATACACACAATTCTGATTTGACAGCGAGTCAATAAGGACTGCATGATACATCACATATTTATAAAAAAAACAAGTCGACGTAGCACAAATATGGTCTGTTACGACCGATTGGAATTGGTTATATCCACATCATCTGCCGTTGAAGCCGATGCAAAGATAAAATTGTTTTTACTACTCGACAGGCGATTACACCATTCTGCTTTTTAGTGAGGTTTCAATCAACTGCACTGTCTATTAATGTAATATAATATAAAATTTGTTGCACTAATGATGGTAGCGTGCTCAATTGATTCCGAACTATCAGAACGTTAGTCGAAGTAATACGTACGTGATAGTTAGTTCATACGGTGCGTACTTGAGTAATTTTTCTGTCCCTCCGGGCGGATGCCCAAAGCACCCATAGTTACAAAGTTGAGCACAGAAGTAGCTGATAGTAGAAGTACTTATTTAGTATCACCCTATACTAATGGACACTAGACACCAGACCTTATCCGGACGAATGGACGTTTTCAGCTTACAGGACCTTACAGAATAAGGTGGTACCTCATAACAAAAGCTTATACATAAAAGGAAATTTAAAGCCTAATTTTCTGAAACCTACTATATCAGTTTCCAAGAGAGAAGTTGTCGTATGATGCGTGATGAATTGTCAGTAAGCATGGGAGTCCACTCTCCCGTGGCTACCTGATGCCTGGTGCTTATCTATGAACGTTCGTAATGGCAGCTTGGCGGAGAGCTGACATCGCGTCACCCCGAACAACACAACTTTCCCCCATTACGTGGCTTAGTTTTATTGTCATTTTCATCTCAATACAACAGAAAGGTTGGGAACGTCTTCTGTTTTTCTCTTCTACTGATGTCGATCGCATGATTATGAGAGTGCCAACGAGCGAGAGAGCGAGCGGTCGTCGTGAATGCCTCCTCCGCCTCATTATAAGACAACACGGACTTGTCTCGTGATCCGTGCGAGATTAGCGCGAGATCTCATCCGTCGTGACCAATTAGCGGGCTTATGACGGGACGTGTGAGTGGCTGTGACGGGAGCGTGAAGCCCGGCCCGTTGGTCTTCCTGCATAGACCTCGGCCATTCACGCCAGTCCGTGACAAGGCGAATTAGCGCTCAACGCTTTCTGAGAGCTATTTACCGGAACAATTGCCGAGAAAAATGCGCGCGGCTGTTGGGGCGAACAAACCTCATTTGGGAGTCCTGCGTCAAAAACGAGGCCGGGCCAGTTGTTAAACTGTGCAGCTCCAATCGGTGGAAACCTAGAGCAGATTCGGTTTTATTTCCGCGCTTTCTTTCCGGCTTTTTTCTTTGCTTTCAGACTGCCTGTCTGCCTGTCTGTCTGTCTGCTTGCTTGCCTGCCTCCCTGCCTGCCTGTCTGCCTGCCTGCCTGTCTGTCTGCCTGCCTGCCTACCTGCCTGCCTGCCCGCCTGTCTGCCTGCCTGCCTGCCTGCCTGCCTTTCGTTCTTTCTGTCTCTCCTTCATCCTTGTTTCTCCTCGTGTCTGAACGTACAGCCCGTTGAGTCAGCGCGTCGGGCTCTGGATTAACGTCCAGCCACTGGTCTCTGGCGATTGCCTCTCGCCGGGCGCCTTCTGATTACACATGGCTGCCCTGATGCTAAGTGGCGTGTCCCAATGAATAGTAAAAGGTCATTGCATCGATTCGCCACGATGGATCCTTCCCGATTTCGCCAGGTCCCAATTTCGCCACCTTCCCGCCGAATGAGGCCCAATGGCTCCACCTCTGCCCCCCCCCCCCCACCCCACCCACCCACACTATACGCCCATCTACCCACCCACTGTACGCCCACCTCCACCACTATACGCCCCCGCTCCCAGCCCCCCCCCCCTCCTCCAATCTCTCCCTAGCTAGTTAGCCCCATCCGTCTAAGTATTCCTGACGCTGTATGGCAACCGACATAGAACATTGCGATCACATGTACCCGGGTGCCCCCCCCCCCACCCCTCCCCCCACACACACACTCCACAAACGCCCTAAAAAATCTAAGGTTAAGCGGTCTCCAATTCAAATATATTACTGTAAAAAAGCCATCGGTAATCATGTAATATTTCTGCGTTGCCAACTCCGACTTCCGCCAGGCATCACTGCTACCACACTGCTGGCACCAGCCATCCATCTACTGTTGGCACCAGCCATCCCACTGCTGGCACCAGTCATCACACTGCTGGCACCAGCCATCCCACTGCTGGCACCAGTCATCCCACTGCTGGCGCCAGTCATCCCACTGCTGGCCCCAGCCATCCCACTGCTGGCACCAGCCATCCATCTACTGTTGGCACCAGCCATCCCACTGCTGGCACCAGCCATCCCACTGCTGGCACCAGTCATCCCACTGTTGACACCAGCCATCCCACTGCTGGCACCAGTCATCCCACTGCTGGCCCCAGTCATCCCACTGCTGGCACCAGCCATCCCTCTACTGCTGGCACCAGCCATCCCACTGCTGGCACCAGCCATCCCTCTACTGCTGGCACTAGCCATCCCACTGCTGGCACCAGCCATCCCACTGCTGGCACCAGCCATCCCACTGCTGGCACCAGCCATCCCACTGCTGGCACCAGCCATCCCACTGCTGGCCCCAGTCATCCCACTGCTGGCACCAGCCATCCCTCTACTGCTGGCACCAGCCATCCCACTGCTGACCCCAGTCATCCGACTGCTGGCACCAGCCATCCCACTGCTGGCCCCAGTCATCCCACTGTTGGCACCAGCCATCCCACTGCTGGCACCAGTCACCCCACTGCTGGCCCCAGTCATCCCACTGCTGGCACCAGCCATCCCTCTACTGCTGGCACCAGCCATCCCACTGCTGGCACCAGCCATCCCTCTACTGCTGGCACTAGCCATCCCACTGCTGGCACCAGCCATCCCACTGCTGGCACCAGCCATCCCACTGCTGGCACCAGTCATCCCACTGCTGGCACCAGCCATCCCACTGCTGGCACCAGCCATCCCACTGCTGGCACCAGTCATCCCACTGCTGGCACCAGCCATCCCACTGCTGGCACCAGCCATCCCTCTGCTGCTGGCACTAGCCATCCCACTGCTGGCACCAGTCATCCCACTGCTGGCACCAGTCATCCCACTGCTGGCACCAGTCATCCCACTGCTGGCACCAGTCATCCCACTGCTGGCACCAGCCATCCCTCTACTGCTGGCACTAGCCATCCCACTGCTGGCACCAGCCATCCCACTGCTGGCACCAGCCATCCCACTGCTGGCACCAGCCATCCCACTGCTGGCACCAGCCATACCTCTTTATTGCCCAGGTCCAGCGCCCAATTGCTGCCCAGCATTTATGCAAACTGTGCCACTGCGCATTGGTCCCGTCCTGTCCTGGGCTTCGTCGCGCTCGGATCTGATTGGTTCTGTCATTTTAACGAGGTTACTGGTGACCGAACACAAACGGGCATTTGGAGGCACTCACCCTGATTGTGCTTCCCGTGACATCCCCGTCCGTGCCTCACCCCTGCATGGGCGTGGGCGTGTCTCTAATTCTTGAGGCGCATGTCTGTACATGCTCAACCTTGAAGAACTGTTCTAATACGTCTTATCAATGCATGAAACTGGCGACTATCAAATTATAATTTCAATGCAATCACACGACGCGTGTCTAATAGAATGAATATGTGATGTCAAAGATGTCAACACTATATAACTCTCTAGTATGCTGGTTTGCTGACCTACCTTGTGGACAAGTTGTTCACATAAAATACATATATATATATATTGTCATATTTTGATTAATTGACTGGAAGTATGTTTCTGAATAGCATTGGCTCCTTTTGGATTGTTCTCATCTACATTCGTTTAAAATGGCAAAAAAGGAATCCATATGGGCACCCTGGTGACGTAGGTAGGACACAGGTTCCATCCTGCCCTGCATATACACTGATACAGGGTATCTCTACCAATATCCTCTATTAGTGCTGCCGCAGCGGTGCACTTTGTGAGGCATTAAAGACAGTGGAATACAGTATATACATTAGATTGTGGAATATATAAAAAAGGTATGCTTTTCAGTTGATTTGCGTGCGGCTCTCGTTGTACCATTTTGTTTGTAGCGAAGTATAATGCGGCTTCAACTAGTCGCCGAAAGAACGCTATGACATTAAAGTAATGATAAAGTAAATTACCTTATTAAGATAATTATCCTTGCTGCTCGTAATGAAACCGATCCCACGAATTATCCTTGGGTAATACCGGGTATTACTAACGAAAGCCACCGCTAGGAGCGCAACGATCGCTTCCATAATCATGACGACAGAACCATGACCGGAAGCGGATTAAAAGAAAGAAAGGCAGACGCTTATTAAGCAATCACGCGAGAGCTAATGTCCAGTTGCCATGGTGATCAGCGTGACGTTGAATAGAGGGGAGGGGGAGATGGCTGCCTAAATGATAAAGTGGGTTCAGCGGTACTTTATTAAAGTTAATCTTAAATGGACACCCGCGGAGCAGCTATTCTCGCTTCGGCTTATTGCACTGGTCGCCCAATGAAGAATGTTTGGTCTCCTGCTCCATGTATTCCCCATATTTATCAGGCGGCCGATGTAATTAGGGGTGGGACTATTTATCGATATTTTGCTGACAAGCACCATTTATCGCCGATGATGAGGGATAATAAGAGGCTGTCCGGCTCCCGCGGATTTCACAATGACTTCTCGTGCGGTAGATGGAGGGCTTTCCGCGTCACTCTTTCTTTCTCTCAATATACTGACGGGCGTTCACACGGCCTGTGGTTATTTTCCCAGTGCAAATCGATTGAAAACGTCTCTAGATCATCACGAATTTTACATGGAAAGCAAGGGCATATGATTAAGGACGTCGGAAGTAAATTACACGTCATTAAGATAATTAACTGTGAGATCTGAAGATTAGTTCTTAAAACTTTCAGGACCATTACCGTTATTGCACCGTTGGACGTATCCATGTTTTTTCCGTTATCTACCGGCCGACAGATATTGATGTAGACACAATGTATAATATTTAGTCGTGATCCCATGGAAAAGAATAAATCCGGATAGAGCTATCCTTTCGAAGGAAAATGTCATCCTGTTTTGTCCATGGGAACATTTAGGAGATTGTGAGTAAACGTCTCCCTAGGGACCGAGTACGGGGACTGCCCGATAGCTCAGTGGGTTAGAGCGCTCGCCTTTAGTGCTGTGGTCACCTGAGAGCCTAACGGCACGTGGTTCGGTGGTTCGAGCCCCGCTGTGGCCATGTCTGGGGGGTCACCCCGGGGACATGGCTCCGCTCTTCCCTTCCTTCTGCCATTGACGCGATATGATAATAACTGGTTAAAGCGTCCTGAACATACAACCAGAGACCGAGTACGAGACAGGCTGGATCCTCTGCTCGGGTACCTCATTTGCTTCCTGTGCATCAATATCTGTGTCGGCGCACTATATACCCTCGATTATCTTTTAGGAAGAGTAGTGTCGAAGCGGCGTTTTAACACAATTTGTCTGCATACATATTCCAAGAGTTGGTTGTAGAATGAGAATCATATCATAGAGTTGTTTCTATGGAAGGGTCGATACCGGATTTCTAAAACGGATGGGGGTTTGGGGCGTGGGGTGGGGTGGGGGGGGGGCACTCATAAAGGCATCAAGCGGATGATCTGGGGATTAAGCTGGAACTAGGCTAGCTATCCAAAAAGGACGGGGGGGGTGTTGCACTAAAACTATAGGGGCTTCAGACAAAAAAAGAAATGTAACATCTAAATTAGATCGGTGCAAAGCGGGCCTCCGCGTTCAAACGCTGAGTGGGTGCGAGCTAGAATACATTCACCACCATGACACCTTGCAATGAGTTTGGGGGCGAAAATACTCTTTCTTTTCAACCATTCTTTTTAAATCTTTCCTGAGTCTTTAGTTGAGGACCGGCTGGACGATTCACTTTTTGCTGATTTCAACCGATATCGCACGAGCTAGGCGCCAGTGGTAGATTGTTAGACGATAGGCCTATCCCGACCTGATGTCACGACAGGCCCGCAGCAAATGAAATGCGAGAAGATGAGATAAATGATCAATGCGAAACGGTACACCCATAGCCAGATTCTGCACTCTGGCAACCTGAGAGCCTGACGACACGTGGGTCGGTGGTCCCAGCCCTGCTGTGGTCATGTCTGGGTGGTCGCAGGATAATGACCCCATGTCTTTCTTCACACAGAGTAAGGCGTTACCCCGGGGACATGGTTCCGCCCTTCTCTTCCTTCTCCCATTGACGCGATATGACCAAAAGTGGTTAAAGCGTCCAGAATATACAACCGAACAATCAACCAGATTCTGCCCTTGAGTCAGCAATGATCGCCGTGATCGCCACCTGAAAGTGTATTGCATTACAACGGACTGTGACAAAAAATTTTCTTGTAAAGAACAAGTATCTGAAAAGTACGTAGCTGAAAAGGACGTTACATTTATTTCCGTCTGAAGAAGGGGGAATCCATGCCATCAGCCAATAGACCTGAGCCGACAGATAAACCACGTGGCATCGGTTGGAGCTCGCTTACAGCTCGGCCAACGGGAGGGGGGGGGGGCAGCCCCGATTCATGACGTTAACTTCCCACTGATACCATGGTTACCGATGTCCTTCGCTTTATTCAGGACAAAGGGATGAGATTTTCTATTGCCGTAATAACATGGCTTCTTGGCGCCACTTAAGCGTTTGTGCCGTGGCACCGCGAGTGGTTCGGAATGCCATCCCTTGAGATCTACTGCAACTATCTCTGTCTCTCCTTGACGTGAATCGAGTAAATGATTCATAAATGTAGTATTTTACGTCCAGGGAAAAGCAAATTAAGTTGGGGACGGTCGTATGAGCGCTTTTGTCGTCCACGGGCAAATTTGAGTATTCAATACGAAAGCCCAGTATAATTGGCTGCTTGACTCTGCATTAGGTTGGGGTCGTCCTCTCAAATTCCGCAGAGTACGGGGTTACAAGATGGAGGTTAGGGCGGGGAGGGCGGGGAGGGTGGGAAGGGTGCGGCGGGTGGGGAGGGTGCGGTGGGTGGACAGAAGGCGGAGGGTGGGTAGGGTTGGGGTACAGTAGGGGTGAGGGTGTGCCATTAACCCTGTGACCCACACCCACTCGCGGACTATTACACGCGTTCTAACCCTTGATGTCTCCATATTTCACCCACGTCCCCTTTGCTCCTAAATCACCCCTAACTTTAGCCCTCCTCATGGCTACGAGCCCCGACAACCTTTCAATGGCTTTTTCCCTCCTCCAGTTGTCTCTTTCCCTTTTCTCCCTCCCTCCAATCACTACGCTCCCTAACCTCTCCACCCCCCTTCTCCTCCCCCCTCGCTCCCCCCCCCCGCCTCTGACCCCTGCCTTCGCCCATCCAGCCTTCGCAGCCCCACCGTCCCCACCCCCCCTCCCCGCCCCTCCCCTCCCTCCCCTCCTCTCCCCACCACCTCCACCCCCCTCTGTGTCCCGATCTCTCTCGCACACAACAGTAAGGCTTCTACGATCTCCCACCCTCCCTATACTTCATTGTACCCCTCGCCCCCCCTCTCCCTTCCACCCCACACCACCCCCACAGGGGATATTATTATTGACGCCTGAGCCTTTTGCCCGCCGCGAAGCCTTTCGCGATTTAATCACTGTTGTCTGAAATTGACCGCGACGGCGTCGCGACACTTTGAGCTAGTTATGCTTGGCGGGGCCATCTCGCCAGATTGTATCGTGGTCCTGGGGACAAATCGGCAGCCCCTACCCCCACTTCTACCCCCCCCCCCCCCACCTCCAGGGTAAGAGAGGCGTGGCCGCCACGGCGGGGGCTGGTTAGCAGCGGGCGTCCCCCACACGAACGCCAAGCCGGAATTTCTTTCTCCATTAGACGCGGTTGAGATTGTATCACATGACTGAAGGAACTGCGCGAGATTACATCAAGGCCGAGACGGAGCCGCCTTTACCTGGACTAGAGGACGGCATGACGGCATAGGGAAGAGATGGCGGGTGCTGGTAGGGTGGGGGTTACTAGGAGCGGGGTTGCATGTAGCTGGAAGAAGGCGGGTAGGGGGCAGGGGGCCAGCGGGATCATATGGCTGGCAGGCAACCCCACAGACCGGACCCCGGTGGCTTTAGATAAGACGGAATCAAACTCCGAGACCTCGAATAATGACAAAGAGTAAGAGATTGAAAAGACGAATAGCAAATAACGAATAGATGGGGAGACAATATATATAGACCGCGTCCTTGTGTGGGTCCCAACGCGCCAGGGTCTTGTAGATACACTTTGTTCGGTGCCCTGGGTGAGTTCTGATCCATAGAAGTTGCACTTAGCCTTATAGCGCCGCCCACCCCCCCCCCTCCTTTTGCCGGTTCTCGACCCCCAGCCCCCAAGGCTCAGCCCTTCCTCCCTTACCACCTAGTCCCACCCTGCCCTCACTTACCACCCAGCCCCATCCTGCCCTCCCTTACCACCCAACCCCATCCTGCCCTCCCTTACCACCCAGCCCCATCCTGCCCTCCCTTACCACCCAGCCCCATCCTGCCCTCCCTTACCACCCAACCCCATCCTGCCCTCCCTTACCACCCAGCCCCATCGCATCCGCAGTCCCACCATCGTTATCGCTTTGCCTTGACTGCTGCATCTCATTCCGTTTCCGGTACATGCCCGGCTTCCAAATGATCGTTATGACGTCATAAGCAAGCCTACATGTACCTAAGCCGACAGTTGAACTTTGATCTTTGAAGGCATCCCGGGGAATCGTTTCCGTCCCCTCCGAAAGTTTAAATCAATTCCGAGAGGTTGCAACCAGGAATGTTTGCTGATGGACATCAATATATAATTATATCGATCTCCTTCGTTCGATGTTCGCAAACAGGAAGCTTAACACGAGTCAGGACGCAAGAGGAAAGACACACAGTTAGACCTTGTAGTCGGTGTGAGAATGAAGAATGGGCAGAGGTCGCTCATGGCTCGATCCAAAGCAAGCATCAAACTGTGACAGAGCCTTCCCTTGTATTATAATGTTATTCATGACTTGCATGCATCGTGTTCTGTACGGAAATATTGACCAATTGTACACGCTCTATATTTGAGGGAAATTAGCCATGCAAACAAAGTGGTGAGAGAGTATTGTCATGGGTTCATCTGTTTCTGCTTGGAGCACCCATGTTATAAGTGGCAGTATACATTGATATATATAGGGTAAGAATTTATTTTATATTTGTATTAGAATACTGCACATGTATCAGACAGCCAAGACAACCGAAGAATAAGTTGCATGCGATATAATCAAACAACCTAGTTGTGTTTGTTCCATATGAGAAGGCCTACTGTGATCATGGAAATACCAAATGCATACCCAAAAAGGCGTATCTGCACGTGAACTAGTACCTATAATATAGCTATTTAAGAAGAAACAGTTCAAGAAACCAGAAACACTTTCTTAAGCTATGTTTCGGCAGGCTATCTTGGCAGGCATGCGTAACCCCCCTTAACCCACATATTACGACCCCCACGTATTAGAATGTTAAACTGACATATTATTTTATATAGACAGAAATATACCTTATCTGACTGGTCAATGCCAGACCGTACAGCCATCGTGTTACAGGTGTTTAGGGATAACCGTTTATTTTACGTCTTCAAAACGAGTAGAGGGTTTACTTCTAGTGATATAGCTCCGCGTTATCCCAAGCATGAACCGTGGCAACATGAACTCCTCGCACAGTCATTCTCAAATTGACTCAAACTTAGATATTAAATCTGATTAGTAAGCGACCCAAATAATTGTAGATATTCACAAAAGTGTCGTGGCCACAGTAGGTTGACCGCACCTTTCTGAACATTGCGTGTGAGCCGGTGAGCTGCAGGCAGGAATTACTGATGAATAATTATCTCCTTGATCACTACGTGAGTCTATAATCCATTATCGATCACCTTAATGGTCCGGAATAAAAACAATAAATCGCCACATTGGGCATTTGATTGGCGCCTATTGATTGATCCTTTATTTGGGGAGTTTGACAGCTGAAAGGGAAAAAAATCCCAATTCACTGACCAACTACTGAGTCAACGCCGAGATAATTTCGGCAATTAGTTTGCGTGGTTTGATGCCGTCGTATTACGGATGAGCGCGCGCGGCGCCGCGGACACGGATCAGCGCTTTCATTCGGCGCTAAATATCGCAATAAAACATTCACGCCAGCGGGAGTTTACTCCATCAGAAATACAGCACCCGTCGCCTTTTCTTTTCATTCCAGGATAATAACGAGTTCTAGTGGAGTTACTCATCGCTCGTGAGTTGTAAAAGTGAGAGGGCTGATTGATTTGCTGCCAGAACAGAAACGAGCAATGAATCGTTTTTGCGCAGTCTTTTTTTCCGCATCAGTCTCTTTGCGGAAACGCTGGGCGGTGTAGCTGGGTTTTTGGCGCTTGTCACGAGCAAACAATATTGTGATAGAACACGTTTTTATCGTGTCATATCAATGCCTTCTTTCTCGCAACGATCGCTTCTTCCTTTTGTTTTTTGGGCAATAGAAGCGCGATGTCTGGGTCTTAAGCCGTCGATCCATTGCGGCAAAAGAAAATCTCACTGGGTCTGTGTAATCATGGCGGGAAGATGGTGTTTACGCTCTCGATCTTGAGAGCTTGAATCGCTTATCGAACAGACTGAAGGATATATTTGGTCAGCACAATATGTACACGACCGATCGGGTGGTGTTGGCACTCTGTTGCGCGCTTTTCGTTTAGACAATAATGCGGATCGGGGATCCCAGCGTAAAGTGTTATCGGTTTTCAGCACACAGTACAATTGACAGCTACGGAGCCTCGTGTTTAATGGAACATGATAACCGTGCAATTTAACACTTAGCACTTATGTTAAGACAACGGAAACGCAATCCTCTATTACCTTGTACTTTCTGTAATACGCCCCCCCCCGCCCCTCGTCCCCCAATTCGAAGTTCGGGATCCAGCGTCATAGGCCATATCGCTTGGACTCCCGTTTCCGTGCTTGACCTGACCGAGAATGGTGCTTCATGTCAGCAAAATGAAACATTTTGTTGCTTGCTGTGCAGCTAAAATTGTGCACATTATAGGAAATAATAATATTAGCCCTTGTAGCTGACCATAAGCGTTTATTTACTATCCATGCGTCAACCCTCCAAAGCGCAGATTTGTGTGATGCCCCAGTTGATCGCAATACATTTTTGAAGTGACCGCCTGTCGAGAAAGCGCAGCTTTCCCGGGCGCAGCCCTCTTAGTGGGCGTGGCTGGCGCTAGCCAATCAGAGACCCAAACCGGAAATAGCGAAACGGGCGATGTTTACCTAACTTCGCTTATATTCTACACACTATAAAGAACCGCAGTTTATAGTCTAAGCACCAATATTAGACGGATACAATCTGTTGAATTTTTAGTTGCTAAATCGAAAGTGGTTTTCGGGCCTCATTTCCAGAAGAAAAGGTGTACTGCGCGGCTTGGAATTGTACCGATTCCAGCGCGAAGCGAGGCCACGGTATATCTTTTCACGCGTTTCCGCTCGCCCCTGGACAAGCGAGATAAACCTAAATTCAACCGCATGTGGGCGCCACATGTATGATCATCTATGACGTCACGCTCTGTGGCAAAATGGCGCGGCGCTTGAATTTACTATGGACAGGATTGCAACTTTATTTCTTTGAACCCGTTGTTCTCTTAAGATGTGTCGTGTTTTGCAAAGTTGCTTTCAGGACCAAAACATTACTAAGGCCTCACGATTATATTAACGTTTTTACCCGCTTTAACGCAAAATGGGGCCACGGAGCCCCCGCGGACATGGAACTCTTAATTGTTTTATAAACGTAGTTGATTTTCCGCGGGTTCGAACATCGTATACACATATAAATGGCTATTAAATGGACACGCAATGACGTGGAATGAAATATGCCCTCGATGTAGGGTCGTTACATAACGGTGATTTTTATCTGACATTTGATCCTTATATCGGACTTTCAGATGGACAAGCACATCGTGACGTTATGCCTTAATATGTTAGCATCAACTTATATCAGTATATCGCTTTCCGTCTCCACAGAGCTCAAAGATTATTGTCTTCACGAATTCTTCAACGCCACGTGCCCGACCGGTCACGTGATTCTGATGAAGTCGGCGGAGTACGGACGCATGCGCCCTGGCCGCTGTATCAGCAATGAGTACGGACACATCGGCTGCTCGACCGACTTCCTGTCCCGCTTCGACGACGACTGCTCGGGACGTCAGAGCTGTGTCATCAGCGTCAGAGACATGGTCGACGTGAGACCATGTCGCAAGGACTTCATGTCCTATCTGGAAGCCGACTATCAATGCATCCCATGTGAGTGTAGTTGAGCATCATCATGGCCTGATATCCATCGGATCAGGCATCATGGCAGAATCATGACGTGTGTGTTCAGTGAACGTATGAGTGTCTCGTTCGGGGCCCGAGCGGTTTATTCAGTTGTCGGAGGCTGTCGCTTTTCGGAGGGTTTCGGTTGATCAAGCTTCAAACACGATATACAAAAACGATCAGGACATTGAGCAATGTCTGGTATTTAAGTTTTAGAGAGATTCTATTGAATAGACAAATTCTGTGAAGTAATAATTATATTTGATATTTATATATTGGGTCGTTATTTAGGCAATGTGGGCCAAAAACATAGACGCTGTAACTAAAATGGGTTCATAGTTGTGTCACTAATGTAACCGTTTACCCCGCTTGTGTTCATCTTTTGGTTAACCAATACCCTGATTTATATAAAAAAATATATTATAAATAATATGATATACCCATTACATATTACATTGTATTGTTGATCAGCCCGGTCATAGCTCTGGCCTTCCTTCCAGTGGAGACGCCGGTCTGTCAGGGCGGCGCGGTCCGCGTCGTGGCGGGCGAGGAGGGCGGGGGGCACCTGGCACCGCGGTCCCTCATCTCTGGCGAGGCTGGCACGGCGTCCTGCCCCTGGGAGATCCAGGTGCTCCCCGGACAGCGCGTCAACCTCACGCTTGTGGATCTGACCCCGGTTCTGACCCGCCAGCATGGGGGTCCCGGGACGGGCTCCGGCGGCGGCGGCGGCGGTGGCGGAGGCGGCGGCGGCGGTGGGCTTGACTGTGGCGCCGCCCTGGTGGTGCGCGATGACGTCGCACAGCGCCATTATGACGTCACGGCGTGCGGCGCGGCCAGGCAGCAGCACCTGTTTACGTCGACGGGGTCCCGGGTGACCGTGCACGTCAACCGCTGGGCCAAGGAGGTGGCCCGGGACAAGCCGCCCTTCCTCATTTATTACCAAGGTAAATATCATCAAAGGTTTCCGCGATCGATGCTGAGCAAATATGGCGGCCGGCCCACGAGGGTCAGCAGCCATCTCTCAGAAATCAGTCTGTACAAGATGTTACAATGTCAAGACATTAAATTCTACATATCGAAAGATGGGAGAATTGTCTGACACTTGTACATTACTTTAGTTGAGTGCAAGGATATTCTATGAATCTTACTTCAAAACACCCCATTTCTTACTCCTCCCTCTTGAAGCCGTGATATTCATCAAATTCACGGATTCACATATCATGTCCTTATGAAATACATGATTGATCGACATCATGTTATCACGACATCACTTATCAATTGCATAACCTTAATATTTTCCGGCCAGAGTGAACTCAATTGACATTAAATTAGTTTCGTTCACTCGCCTACATATATCACTGCCGTTATATTACATGGGACAGCTGTTGGCTGTGCGGACCTGGAGTCCAATGCAGACACTTGGATTCGAAGAGAGGGCGACAACCTGATTGTCCGTTGTAACGGCACCCAGGAGACGTGGTACCTCACTTGCCAAGCCACGCACTGGATCGGCGAGATTGGCAACTGCACAGACGGTGAGTGGAGCAATCCGTTCCACTCTCCCGGTAGAGGGCGGGCGTTCAGTTGACACTCCATAATGGTGTGAAGAACGAACGACCTCTGTCGTCGGGAGAAGCATCGGATAATAAATTCAGTATTTTATCTTAATTCATACTGAAACTGAAATCTGTAATGCTCCAGTTTAAACTAGACATCACTCAGGCAAATCCACACGTTTTATTCAAATTCAAAGGTTATTGCGAGACAAATCCTTCTTGCAGTGATAGATCCGAACTAAATGTGTATTAAAATAGGTTTTTATCGTTTCATATTTTCAAAATTTCAGTGTCGTTAATTCCTTCGTCGACGCACAGGAACCAGAAACACTCGTCGATATTCCCTACCCACGGTAAGATGTATAATTGGATTACTCATTGTTACGGATATATTCATTCGATATGTATTTAATTCACAAGAAGTAAACCAGGACGGCTTGAAGCGGTTGACATAACCATCATACAGTTAATAACTCTATACTTTATATTTACCAATGCAACGCTTTGCACATTGGGCAGCTGTCTCGAATACTCTCTTGCACGATTCTTATTTAATCTTTCATGCAAGCAAAAAGCGTGCAATAAAATGCTGCATGTTTGAATTGCTTAAATAAACCATTAGCGCGCTTTAATTTTTTGTAAATTGGTGCTTGAAAAGGAAAGGATCTAAGTATAACATATTTAAAGATGTCAACTACATAATGTAGTAGTGACAATTGTATTGCAATCTGTGTCTTGATGCCTTGATACCTTGTTTGACAGGTATCATAATGGCCGTTATGATCGGTATAGTGCTCGGCATCCTCATAGGCTCAGCCATGCTCATCATTGTCCATTTCATTCGCAAACGGTAAGAAGACGAGACATTCTCCCCCACCCCTATTATCGCCCCCACGTGCGTCTAGTTTCACATTACCGCCGCTCACCTATCCACCGACCGCTTGTAACGACCCGACGATCCTCCAGAGGCCGATACCATTGCCTCCTATAGCAATTCCTCCTAATTTATTATCGTCCGACGTCTGCTTGCCCTGATTACATTACGGCGTGTCATTCTGCCCTATTATCGCCAAGTGTCGCTTCGCTGTGGTGCCACTGCAGTCATTCCCGTCCTGGAACTCATATAAATTGCAATGATTTGTCAATGTAATGGTCATTACTGGTGATTGCGCCACAACTGCCTCTGGTCTGTTCCATTAATGGTGACTCATCAGACAAAGCGATCATGTGTTTAGGGTCCCCTATGTAAAAACTGAGTAAAAACATTTGTCCATATTTGTCCATGTATCTTTGAAATGAAATGTTTAGCTGTTTGAAAAATATTTAACTTTTTTCAAATTATAAAATTATTTAATTTTAATGCATATTTCTATTGTTTCCTGGGAGTCGTGTTTTGACGTTAAGGACCGGCGGACCATGAGCAGGAGGTCATTATTTTCTCAGAGTCGGTCATTATAGTTCCGTCATAATAATGACCCCTTGTTCACAAACTCCATGCCATCGCGGCCTCATCGCAATAGAAACCGTTACAATAGAAACAATAGAAATAAACATTAAACCATATAAGGAATGAGTTGTAGGTCCTTATTGGGATCTCACAACTTCTCGGCTACTCCTCGTTCATAATGGATGTGGGTGTGTCATTCCTTATCTATTACATCTATTACAGTTACATAGTTACCTCATTAATAAGTGGGGTATTATGCTACGCAATTTAAACGCCTTTAACGTTTTAATAAATAAATAAAATGTAAGCCTTTTTATAACATGTTCCCGTTAACATCCTTGCAAGTGATATGTGAAATCTATCATAGAATGGTAAAGCTCTACTTTACATCTATAGAAAAAGCTTAAGGCAATCTCGTTTGATAGATGTATGTGTTGTCTGTTCACAGCGCCAAGCAGCGGGAGAAACAGGAACGCGAGAACCCGCTGCTGAGTGGCGCCAAGGAAGGCGGGGAGGACGGGACGACCCTGCTGCAGGTCGGCCCACGGTACGCCGGGGCTCACCCCGAGGACGGCTGCCCCGGGGGTGGCACCTACCCGACCCTGCTCATGGACGTGGAGACCAGCTTTGAGATGGCCAAGCAGTACGCCGCGGACCAGCTGGCTGATTACTGTCCCCACCATTACTGCCAGCGACTCACCTCCCAGGGGGAGGCAGATGCCAACCGCAGCCGCTACCTGACGGACAGTGGTCACAGTCACACGCACGGTCTCGGCATGCCTGGGTCGGTCATCTGCGGGCCTGGGTTGACACTGGACGGGAGCGGCGGCGGCGGGGGAGGAGGAGGAGGAGGAGAGGGGGGTATGCCCCTACTCACGGCTGCCGAGCGCGAAACCGCTCAAATCACGGGCCAAAACAGCACCAACATGCAAATGCAGACGTTTAGGAGAAACAATAACGGAATGCGCATGCGCGAGTTCATGTCCGGTCCTCCTATGCACGGATTGGTCAGTTCGAATAACGCGTTGCCGCCGCCCCCGCCAACGCCGCCGTTGTTGTCGGAAGAGGATGGCACTAAAATCAGGAAGGATACGTACGAGCACCCTCAGCACCCGCCACCGCCAGACATGTTCCCGCCAAACCCAACCGATCGTCTGGCCGACCTCTTCGATATCGACGGCAGTCACTCGCCGCGGCCAGACAGACCAAAGACCTCGTCCACCAGCTCGGAGTCGTCCCACTTGACAGCGCCTTCTCGCGTTACCATTCCGATTGCCAAAGACTGGCACAACTAGACAGTGATCTCGACGGAGAACCGTATGCTAACCAAATTGCCCCGCAGCGGCACCCATTTCCTCTAGGTCAGCGCCCTATTGTCATGGACTCATTGACAGTCTAAATTGCCCCGTTGACTCATCTCCCCTCCCCCCCCCCTCCCTCTTCCCCACTCCTGCCTCCAATGGCCCCTCCATCGGACCTTCCACACATTCCGCCACCCCTCCCAGCCACACACACTTTCCTTTTCTTCACTTTGACTTCGGAGGATGTATTTCGTATAGACGTAGGGAATTTATTTGTGAATGAATTTAGAATGGACGTTAGTGATATTTTGTTGTCTTACTTTCAGATGTTGAGCTTAAAGTTAAATAAATCACTACTTGATCCAGGTAATCAGCAACATTATAAAATGTTTTTCTTATAGCAACAGAACCCCGACCATGGATCCAAAATACTAAACTGAACATCTCAAATCATGTCTCACATTTACTCGTCACAAATGTTCTCTTCTACAAATCCATCATGTAAGTAAGCTAAAGTAATTTTATTTAGAGACTGTGTTCTTGGCATTCGTTAGTCAACGCAAGACGATGGGCTTGGAGCTGGCATTTTCACTGAAGAAATTTCGGACATTTGGGATTGTCACTGCGATACAAAACTTGATCAAAAATCTAATGCACACGCTAGGCTTGCATAATGTCGCGTTATAGGTCGTATTATGCCATAAAGCTGTTCTGTTTTCAAATGCAAGGGGCTCATATAGTCATCATTGCTATTATAATCATGGGACCATAACCCCATTCCACACTCCCATTCCACACTCCCATTCCACAGTCCCATTCCACACTCCCATTCCACAGCCCAATTCCACACTCACATTCCACACTCCCATTCCAGTCCCATTCCAGTCCCATTTCACACTCCCATTCCACACTCCCATTCCACACTCCCATTCCACACTCCCATTCCACACTCCCATTCCACAGCCCAATTCCACACTCACATTCCACACTCCCATTCCAGCCCCATTCCACACTCCCATTCCACAGTCCCATTCCACACTCCCATTCCACACTCCCATTCCACAGCCCAATTCCACACTCACATTCCACACTCCCATTCCAGTCCCATTCCACAGTCCCATTCCACAGTCCCATTTTACACTCACATTCCACACTCCCATTCCACACTCCCATTCCGCAGTCCCATTCCACGCTCCCATTCCACGCTCCCATTCCACACTCCCATTCCGCAGTCCCATTCCACACTCCCATTCCACACTTCCATTCCAGACGCCCATTCCACACTACCATTCCGCAGTCCCATTCCACACCCATTCCGCAGTCCCATTCCGCAATCCCAGTTTCACCCCCTTTGTCGCCCGTTCGTCTGTTAGCCACCCCAGCCAGTTTGTTTTCATTCCCATTTGCCATTGATGTTAATGGCTGTGTGATTCCACATTCCGTGTGTGTGTGTGTGTGTGTGCACCTGTGTAAGATGCTAAGATTTTAAAACGTGTTCTCGCTTCAAAATAAAACTCGGTTACTCGGCTCGTGATAAGCGTTGCATCACTCCTCATTGCGTTACATCATACTTACTCAAAATAATAGTTACGGCAATCAGTCCAAGGATAAAGCAATGTAAACACGCCCTCAATCACATAATCACTGACCAAATCCTACCAAAGCATTAGTATTCTGGAAAACTTCTAACTTCAGATTAAATTGATATATAGTATTCTGGAAAACTTCTAACTTCAGATTAAATTGATATATAGTATTCTGGAAAACTTCTAACTTCAGATTAAATTGATGCACCCAACTCCGAGACAACTTATACCACTCTATAGTGTCGGGACTCTCCAGGACGAGATATCCGGTTAATGTCTGCTTATGTGATGTGATTTTTTCTTAATTTCTCAAAGTATAAGGAAACTCGGCATCTTTCTTTAAATGTGATATATTGTAATAAGCCATATATACTTTTGAGAGCGCATCAAAGAGATGACGGTGTCACAGTTGCAACTATGCAGTTGTTAAGATGCAACGACACACACACTCCCGTCAAAGCTTCTTTCAAAACTTCTTTCCCACCAGTCTCAGAACCTCGGCAATGGCTGAAATGAAGGCTTTTAAAGAGAACGGGAACATGTGCTTGAATAGATACATGTTTTTTTGAGGTGACGAGCAGGCCCTATAAAAGAACTTTAGTGACAAGACCACTCTATTTTCATATGAAAAGGCCATGAAATGCAACAGCTACGGCTGTTTGAATCCATTCAAAGCATGTTTAGAAACCAACAAAATGTTTCGTAGCAGCTTAGTCTTGTAGAGCCCCGAAAAATGATCTAAGCTCGCCATTCGCTTTAACTCCACGTTAAGACACTAAAACACAATCCGTTTCTCCCGTAGAAAAATATTAGTTCTGGGCAATCACAGCCCTGCCTGCCGCTACTTGGCATATTTACCTTGCATTATCATGTTTTATGCTTGTCCGTGTATTCCGCATGAAAGAAGACATCAAAGTACCTTTGATGAATGAAGGAGCGCCTTTGATTTGACACACCTACAGTCATTATGAGCCGTGTCGCGATGGGCTGCACTATATGGAGAGCAATCGCTGCATGGTCTGGATGTTTTAAATAGATCCTTCAACGATTTGTGTGCGTTAATTACATAATTGCGTTATTTTTTAAGATTACCCGGTTATATAATAAAGTAATGAATCAACGCAATAGTGGTTGGCTACATTGTTTTTTTCCATTCACATTGTTTAAGGTTATCATTGGATATGCGTTATTGTAGGTGTGGCATGATTAGTGTCCTCGGGTGGGGAGGGTGGTGGGTGGGCGGTCATCTAATAAGGTATGTAAGTGACGTCACAGACAGCGCGCGCTCACCTCTAGAAACAACCATTCTGGGTACAACGAGTCAGCGGGTCCCTATACTTTACTATGGGCGTCAAACTAGACTCGGTGATGTTTTGGATATGAATGCACTGTTAGAGTTGAAAACCATGTGGAGTAAATGTTTGGGGCTGTACCTCCATACCATACTAGTTTTAAATCGAACGACGCTGGTTTTTTTGTGCGTTTCACGCAATTACAAAGAGCTCCCCGTGTTATGTATATGGGGCGGTGAAGTGTCATGTACCCAAAACCGGATTCGCTGGAGGTGAACGCGCGCTGTCTGTGACGTCACTTACAGACCCTATACGTAGAAAATTTTTCATGAGAGCGTTCGGATTGTCAAACCCGAGCGGCCACTGCGTGGTTCGAAACCCACATTTGAAGTCGTTTATGCAGGATAAAGATCTCTTGTCTTAATTCGTAAACAACATGGCCTTACTC
Source organism: Arenicola marina (assembly GCA_964019135.1). Taxonomy (NCBI): domain Eukaryota; kingdom Metazoa; phylum Annelida; class Polychaeta; family Arenicolidae; genus Arenicola; species Arenicola marina. The sequence goes on along the minus strand of OZ025248.1, from coordinate 20,733,438 downwards.
ACGGAGAAATGTAATGAAACCATTATATTTCTGTGTGAATGTTAACGGCACGAGATAAGTATTTTATCCTATTTAATTGAAAAGGTAAAACAACCTTGTCGATTTGGGCGCATTATGACGGCCTGTATCACTAAATACGCCCGCAGGTTTGAGACATATACCCGGTTATACATGGGTGCAGGTTATCACACAGCTGCAGAATCGGCTGCCAATACAAGGGTGTCTGAGGCTTGGTACGCAAAGCTAATCACAAACATGTCATATGTCCAACATAACCTAATCGCGATCGGCACCGAAAGTTTACTTTTTAGAATTCATTTGGCGAGTGTTAACGCTTCGTTGCGGCCGACTGGTAAGGAGAACAAAATTAGGCCAACCCGCCCCCATCATTGTCGAGCAGCGCGCCATTTTGCCGGATCAAGTGACGTAAATTGTCGCCTTTCCTCTGGCGCCGCTTTACGTTAGAACTGGAAGTTATCTCGCGGAGGGAACTCTTCACAGTGGAGGTAACCTCCAGGGGAAACACGTGAAAGGAGAGATCAGGGCCGCGATTTACGGGTGAATTGCGGCAGTCCCAAGCCGCGCAGTAAACCATGATCTTAGAGTTTCGTGGATGGTTGGTTGTATATTAAGGACACTTTAACCACTTTTGGTCATATCGCATCAATGGTAGAAGGAAGGGAGAGTGGAGCCATGTCCCCGGGGGTAACTCCCTACTCTTTGCGAAGTAAGGACAAGGGATCTTTATCCTGCGACCACACAGACATGGCCACAGCGAGGCTCGAACCAGCAATCCACGTGCCATTAGGCTCTCAGGTGACCAGAGCACTCAATGCGAGCGCTCTAGCCCACTGAGCTACCGGGCCGGCCCCTAGAGTGTTATGGAAAAATAGTATCCAAACATATTGATATATCTCTTGTAACGATCGTATCCGTAAAAAAGGAATGATTGTAGTTAGAATCACAGCTACTTTTATTTGCGATGATCACGCGCTCTTGTTTTGCTCACACAGTAGGCGTCATTTCCGGTTGTCATATAATTAGAGTATCGCCTCCTGATTGGTCAATCGCGGACACACCTCCAAAAGAGACTGCCGCCTGGTTAAGCGGCGAAATCGCGGCTGGCGGTCACTTCTAAATTTTATTGTCAGCTATAAACAGCACGGAAAATATGTATTATATGAATCGGTATAGCAGAGTCAGAGGCCAGGTTAGCGGTTTAGTTTAAATGTTCAAAATGCGACCTTAGCCTTTACTGTATGACCAATCGTTATTTAAATTTAGGAAAATGATACGACAAAGTGATGAGGTTGTAAAATGAAGAAAGCTTATAAAACTTCGTCATAGTCTAAACATTAGATATTAAACATCAGATATTTTAGATGAACTGTCCCAACTATCTGTGTTCGATTTGTGCTGCCACCTGGCGAATGCAGCTAGCGCGTCGCAAGCGCCTTTATGCGTGGAAATGTGTGTTGTCTGCACTCTGCCAGCAGAGGGAGCTCGTTCCTCACATGGTCTTTGACTTCGACCGAACTCGAAAACACGCAGCAGCCCGAATTCTGATGAAGAAGTACCGTTTCCAACATAAAAAACACCAGTCTTTAACCAAAATAAGTGGCATGCCCGGTTATTTAAATGGGTAGATTAATTATAGTGTGTTCTTATTCAGTGAGAACCTAAAGACATAATTCCATTCAAAACATTTGAAAGACAGTTCGTGGCTGACCTTAATTGAACTGAGTAGCAACTTGGTTCGCCAACCCGGCCATCTAGGCCCGGAAGGGGGGGTGGGGGTACATATAGTTAGGTATATACATATTTGCCGCCCAAATTACCCCTTTTTCGCCTCATTCCCCGAAGCCATAATATCAAACGGGTTAAAATAATTAACCAGACACTGTCATCAATGTCAGTGTCTATTTTAGCTGCCTTCCTAACCACAAATTTCTGTCAGTGTCTATTTTAGATGCCTTTTTAACCAAAAATTTATGTCAGTGTCTATTTTAGATTTTATTTATTTTATTATATTAATATTATATCTATTTTATTCTTTTCTCTCAGTGGGCACAAAATGGCGCGCTTTTCTTTCGCTCTCCAAATGCTTCCCGGGATCTGGGCACCCAGAAAAATATCGCCGAATGCGCTTCACGAAGCCAGCGGCTTACATGGAAGGTATCGTTTGCCACCCCCAAGCCAGCCCCTGTCCTACTTTGCCCTTCTGGTATCTATGGTCAGCTAATGGGTACCCAAATGTAATGGGTACAAGTAGGCTCTCGATCTCCCGGCATTGGGCGTTCCGCTTACGCTCTGCCAGCTATAGTGATGTGAGTTCACTCTGCGGGCAGAGTGGAAGGTTCTGACAAGCTGGCTGAGGTCAAGGACTTTGAGGGCATTCATCCAGAACCTGGCCTAGAAAACACGGACCGCCAACGTACGGTGGCCTATATGTACCATTGTACACGTCGATGCCTCATTTTACAAAACTTATCAATGTCTAGAAATAAATTCCCGAACATTAAGAAATCATCAAATTTAAATGTTCTTTAGGCTTCGCCGTTTGGAAAAGCAATCTTCTTTCTCACCGCGTAGAAATACTCGTTGATTCACCTTTATTGATGTGCTGAGTTCATCTCATATTGATATGAATGATATTCTCCCGTGTTGTATCTATGGGACACAGTAGAAGGTATTCGTACAATTAATCTGGTTGGGTCCGGGTTAAGTGAGGGTAGTCACTGATATTGTGTTATGTACAACACGCCGACAGGAGATTTTAAAATAAACAACTGTATTTATGCACATGGCTTCGTGTAAATAGTTGACACATACAACTGAATAAACAACTTATAAAATAGTTCCACAGGTCACCGGTAGCTACAGGTCGATCCGTGAAGATATTAATTGTAACAAAGTATTTCGAATAAACCTGCTCAACAGTCATTTTCCACTTACAATATGTTTTAAAAAATCTTTCGGATAAATGTCTTGGGACACAATCTGTCACTGTTAACTTGAAATAGTACGAAATAGATATGTTATCGTATTTAAGAAACGACTTCGATGACCTAATTTTGATGGCGTAGTACACAAGAAACCGAAAAGAAAAAACCTGGCTTACCAACATGCCCATTATTTTCTTGCGTATAAACTAAGAGCCCATCGTAGAATACTAGGAATACATCCTTCCCACTCAACCCATTTTAACAGGGACGTAGTGACGGGTACGTAGTGACGGGTACGTAGTGACGGGTACGTATTGGCGGGTACTTAGTGACGGGTACGTAGGGACGGGTACGTATTGTCGGGTACTCAGTGACGGGTACGTAGTGACGGGTACGTATTGGCGGGTACTTAGTGACGGGTACTTAGTGACGGGTACGTATTGGCGGGTACTTAGTGACGGGTACTTAGTGACGGGTACGTATTGGCGGGTACTTAGTGACGGGTACTTAGTGACGGGTACGTATTGGCGGGTACTTAGTGACGGGTACTTAGTGACGGGTACGTAGTGACGGGTACTTAGTGACGGGTATGTAGTGACGGGTACGTATTGGCGGGTACTTAGTGACGGGTACGTATTGGCGGGTACTTAGTGACGGGTACGTAGTGACGGGTACGTAGTGACGGGTACTTAGTGACGGGTATGTAGTGACGGGTACGTATGGGCGGGTACTTAGTGACGGGTACGTAGTGACGGGTACGTAGTGACGGGTACCTAGTGACGGGTATGTAGTGACGGCGACGTAGTGACGGGGATGTAGTGACGAGTACGTAGTGACGGGTACCTAGTGACGGGTATGTAGTGACGGGTACGTAGTGACGCGGACGTAGTGACGGGTATGTAGTGACGGGTACGTAGTGACGGGGACGTAGTGACGGGGACGTAGTGACGGGGACGTAGTGACGGGGACGTAGTGACGGGTACGTAGTGACGGGTATGTAGTGACGGGTATGTAGTGACGGGTATGTAGTGACGGGTATGTAGTGACGGGTATGTAGTGACGGGTATGTAGTGACGCGGACGTAGTGACGGGTATGTAGTGACGGGGACGTAGCGACGGGTACGTAGTGACGGGTACGTAGTGACGCGGACGTAGTGACGCGGACGTAGTGACGGGGACGTAGTGACGGGGACGTAGTGACAGGTACGTAGTGACGCGGACGTAGTGACGGGGACGTAGTGACGGGTACGTAGTGACGGGTACGTAGTGACGGGTACGTAGTGACGGGTATGTAGTGACGGGTATGTAGTGACGGGTATGTAGTGACGGGTATGTAGTGACGGGGACGTAGTGACGGGGACGTAGTGACGCGGACGTAGTGACGGGGACGTAGTGACGGGTACGTAATGACGGGGACATAGTGACGCGGACGTAGTCACGGGGACGTAGTGACGCGGGACGTAGTGACGGGGACGTAGTGACGGGCATGTAGTGACGGGTATGTAGTGACGGGTATGTAGTGACGGGTATGTAGTGACGGGTATGTAGTGACGGGTATGTAGTGACGGGTATGTAGTGACGCGGACGTAGTGATGGGTATGTAGTGACGCGGACGTAGTGACGGGGACGTAGTGACGGGGACGTAGTGACGCGGACGTAGTGACGCGGACGGACGTAGTGACGCGGACGTAGTGACGCGGACGTAGTAACGTGGACGTAGTGACGCGGACGTAGTGACGCGGACGTAGTGACGGGGACGTAGTGACGCGGACGTAGTGACGGGGACGTAGTGACGCGGACGTAGTGACGGGTATGTAGTGACGCGGACGTAGTGACGGGGACGGAGTGACGGGGACGTAGTGACGCGGACGTAGTGACGCGGACGTAGTGACGCGGACGTAGTGACGCGGACGTAGTGACGCGGACGTAGTGACGCGGACGTAGTGACGCGGACGTAGTGACGCGGACGTAGTGACGGGGACGTAGTGACGCGGACGTAGTGACGGGGACGTAGTGACGCGGACGTAGTGACGCGGACGTAGTGACGCGGACGTAGTACACGTAACTGCCAACTTTCCAAGAAGTGATATTGGCAGCAGATGTTACAGTTCTGTTAAATGTTTCATATCTGTGTAACATGCATTCTCTCCGTTTTCATTTCAATCTAAACTATTTAAAGTGCTTTTAAGCGAAAAAAAGTCCCCGGTGATTCGTAAGGAATTATTTTATACAAATATCACAGGGCGATGAAACCAGAGGTTACGAGGAACTCTACGGCCCAGTTTCGTCACTGCGGAATGTCGCTAAAAAAAATTTCATCGGCGTGCCATAGCCCAGGTGACTGTGAACCCTTTATTTACAAACCTGTTTAAGTAGGCCTATGAGCAGGCTGTGGCTGGCACGTCACATAGCTGCTGACGCCGTGTCCAGTGTGTCTATCGTATGTATTGCTACTCCTGTCCCCTCCAGTGAGAGTAGCGCGAAGACCAGCGTGCTCGCGTCCGAGCATCAGTATCTGACACTTGCCTCCGGGAAATGTGACAAAAAACACATTGTGGATCCCAGTCATTGTAGCGTAACCAGCGTACTCGCGCCACAGGTGATAGCATACGGTAAAATATTGAATATTGCGTCAACATGGCGACTAGACTTGTCTGGGTGACGGCGCTGGTGGTTGCCGTGGCTTACCTGGCGTACCAGAGGTTGGAGTTGTCCCAGCGGGCGGTGAGGGTGGTGGCCGCACCCCGGGGTGAGTACGACTACGTGGTGGTGGGGGGCGGGTCGGCGGGGTGCGTCCTGGCCGCGCGCCTGTCTGAGGACCCGGATGTGAGTGTCCTGCTCTTGGAGGCGGGCGGGGACGAGGCGGACTTCCAGGCTCTCACGGTGGCGGCGTCCTCCATGGGAATGGTGGGGGACCGGCGGGTGGACTGGGCCTACCTGTCCACCCCACAGGCGGGGGCCTGCCTGGCTCAGGCCGGGAGCCGCTGTGCCACCCGCCACGGACGGATGCTCGGAGGCGGGAGCGCCCTTAACTTCATGGTCTACACCCGCGGCAGTCGTCATGACTACGACCGCTGGGAGGCGCTGGGAGCCGCGGGCTGGGGCTACGATGACGTCGAGCGATTCTTCCTGAAGACTGAGGGTCTCGCAGACACTCACCCGTCGGATGATCTGGATACCGAATCCGGATCTGGCCGCTATGGGACATCCGGGCCGCAGGTTGTGTCTCCGGGTCACACTACGGCGATTCGCCAGGACCTACGCGACGCGGCCCTGGAACTCGGACTCCGGGACGCTGGTCGGGAACCCATGGGAGAGAGGGACGCCGTCTATGACGTCATGGCATCCATGAAGGGCGGTCGGCGCTGGAGTACGCGCACAGCATACCTTCTCCCGGCCTCGGACAGACCCAATCTGGATATAGCTACGCGTAGCCGCGCGACGCGTATCCGGATCGACGAGGGTTGCGCCAGGGGAGTGGAGTACTCACATACGGATCATCCCTCAGACCAGCGGACGGTCCTGGCCAGGCGGGAAGTCATCTTAACCGCCGGAACTGTGGAATCCGCCAAATTGCTCCTTCTTTCCGGGATCGGCCCCAGGGATCACTTGACCGAGCTCGGAATCCCAGTCAATCTGGATCTGCCTGTTGGGCAGCATCTCCAGAACCACGTGGCGTCGGCATTTCCGGAGTTCCTGCTCAATACGTCCACTGGTATGGAGGTCGATAATGCCATGGGACTCGCGAAATCCTTGTTTCAGGTGGCTTTCCAGGGAACCGGTCCCCTGGCGTGCCCGGCAGGCGCTGTCGCACTGGCCTACCTGGGCACGCCAGACCAGGACCCACGTGACCGCTTTCCTAATCTGGAGCTGGCTCTCACGGGTACTCTTCCCGGAAGTACTCCGCAAATGGCGGAAGGGTTCCAGAAGACTTTTAATTTTGATCCAGATCACTTCGAGGATGCTTACGGCGGGAGTACGGGACAGCTGGGGATGGTCGTCATGAGTGTCCTGCTCCATCCAGAAAGTGAGGGGAACATTCGGCTCAGCTCTCCGGATCCCTTTCAGGATCCAATCATCGACCCCAGATACCTAACCCATCCGGATGACGTCACGGCTCTGATCCAAGGAATCCGAGCCGTTCAGCGCATAGCATCCACGAGGGCCTTTCAAAAACGCAACGCCACCTTGCGGAGAAGAGTGTTTTCCCAGTGCGGCCATTTTGACTTCGATTCGGATGATTACTGGGCTTGCTGCATCCGGTACTTGAGTTTGCCGATCTCGCACCCGGTAGGTACATGTCGGATGGGGTCACTAGGTGATCCGGGCGCTGTCGTGGATCCGGAACTGCGCGTGCGGGGGATCCAGGGGCTGAGGGTGGCGGACGCGTCCGTTATGCCCACCATTACATCCAGCCACACAAACGCTGCAGTCATCATGATTGCCGAGAAGGCAGCTGAACTGATCCGGACGTCACGACATGGTTAGCCTTTGAAAATTGAAGCTGCTCAAATCTATGTTCGTGGTATGTTCGAGCTCTTACCCGCCAGAAATAAGCCCAGGCGACATATATATCAAAATTTGCAGAAAACTCGATTGTTCCATTCTATAAATTGATAAACCTAATAAACATCGTATATAGCGGAACGGAACGGAACCGAACCGAGCGTGCGGGAAGGGAGGGGTGTGCGCCTGATATTCAGCGATCGTTTGTTGATACGTTGTCTCCTGCTTGTTAACAGTGTTTTTGCACTACATTTTAATTGAACGTATCCCTAAACGTAACCCGATGAGCAATTACGTCATCAGAACTCGGGGTGTGTCCTGACCTACATAGATACGTTTACGGGATCGGTTTGCGGGACAACATATAAATCGCCTTTTTAACGTTTTGCCCTGTACGTATCCACAGGAAATTTCCTTCATATATATTATATTTCTGCGAATGCATATGTCTCAGGAGAGATACCTGTATCCCTTGCGTGATGGAGATGAGAAGGTGCAGGGGAAACCGACCCATAAAACGATGGCTGCGAGATATTATTGCCTAAAGCGGGAGTGTGTGTTGCAGCGGCATCCTTATTTTTGGGTCGGCCTTATAATAACCGAGGGCGTTCGGCTAGAAGGTGTACATAGAATGCTCTTGAAAGAGCGGCTTCAGCTTGAGTAGTATAATAATGCATTAGTTCTGCAGCAGTCGGCTGGCGAATGACTTCCTCGGCTGTGTATGTATTCACTTGCGATTAATTCATGAACTGATGTTAAGACTAATATATAGTTCACTGATATAGTTGCTGATATCCAGATACATATAATTTGAAGTCTAAGTAGCTCGTGGATTGATCGCTCGTAAATCAACACACGAAAATCGCATATATACATATACTCATAAGGAGGATTTTACTTTCAAGCATTGTACTACAATGCTCAGTATTATGTTGATGTTTGTGAGATGCACATCGACCAATACAATCTGTTATATTAAGTCGGTTGCAACCAAAACAATCATAGCTGGAGTTGCTTAAAGTTATATTAGCAACAACATCGACAGCGTCTTGCTGGGAAAGTATGTTTTTATTTATTTCACAAAAGGTCATTTGCATCGGCAAGTTGAGAACGTTTCAAAATTGCAGCCGACCATAAGCAGCAGTCTTGTATGTAAGCGGAATGGACCCCTTATATTAACGCCCATGCATATCATACCATTTACTTGCCACCGACTTTTCGAAAGTAAGGAATACGTATTGTTACCCCTTATTACTAAACTCACTACTTGTTGAATTAGGAGGTGTCCAGTATGCCATACGATACATACGAATTTCCACTCCCACCTTCGCCTTGGTACTTTACGAGCAAGAGGCAACACTTTCTTCACGTGTTGGACAGATGAAAGGCTAATGGATTTGTATATGCGACGCTGAATTCAAACTTGTGAAGTTTTTTTTAAAGTTAATGCTTCAGAGATAAGACGAATCGACTATGAAAGTTTAAAAGCCATTTGCTTAAATATATCCTTAAATATATAAATGTTATATAACTCTATTGTCCATATATATACCAATTCATTATAGCTGTGTCACTGAATCACACCCTGTCAAATAGTTCCATGCACAGGGGTCAGGCATGCATTTACATTTTATTTCGCTACAATAAAAAAATTAAGAAAGGCAAATTGCAGTTTTATTAATGAGTAAAATAAAAAAAAGAATTCCGTTTCCTGTCTCTGTCTTCGAAGACTTTCAGCTACGATTGTCAAACGTCGCATGTTCGTGTTAACCATAACGTGCCAAACAACTTCTAAGCGACGCGCCTCTTCGTTAACACAAAGGTTACCCAAGGTCATATCAAAAAACTGACCGTTCTTCGGCGAACTAGTTCTATGGTCAAGGTCACCACATTGACTAACTAAATGCCTAGTGGTCGGCTGTCTCGCAACTAGGTGACATCTGTTTTCTTGATGTATAGAGATGATATAGCCTATATACCAAATCTATAGTCATATATATACTAGAGCGTCGGGAAATTAGGGGTTCGAACCCGAGTTTTCTAATTTTGAAGCTATTGCCTTTCAATTTTTACGAGACATTGGAGCCTACTTTAAAACCTTATATTTCATTTTTATTCAATATTAACCGTAGACTTTGACATTGTATAGAACAAGGCAAAATTGTATTGCCCGTTATCCTACCTGAACGTTATCCTAAATGCACATACGTGGTTTAATTCTCATATTTGACTTGAACTGAGACATGCATTTGGAGAAAAATAATAGACATGAAGGAAATTCCCTGTGGGGCTGTGATACGTACAGGGGAACGTACGTTAGAACTCTGTTATCAAGCAGGAGACAATTTATCCACAAACGACCGCTGAATATCATTGGAAAACAAACACCCACTCCCTCGTGGTTACGAAGTACCAGTGACCGGCTCGCTGGCGCATACTCCTCCCTTCCCGCACGCTCGGCTCGGCTCCGTTCCGTTCCGTCCCGTTCCGTTCCGTTCCGTTCCGTTCCGCTATCTACTTACATTGAGGAGGTTCCCGGCATCATTGTGGCGCCATCTGGTGGACTATGCCGCTGTGATCTGGCGATAAGCTGGTACCGCCGCTCATACTCATACTTGTAAGTGAGCGAGCTCGCAAAGTTGGGCCGGGGAACCAGGCTAATCTGGCGAATGCTCTGTTGTCCGCAGCGCGTCATCGTTTATTTCTGGTTTATGTAACAAAGGATAACAGGATCGCCCACATCATCGTAGGCCTATATGCTTACACGTTTGGTTGCTTAAAGGTTTCATGTAAATTTGATAACACCAAGTACCTTATTCAATCTTGTGAGTAGTTGTCGTGTCTCTAGTTCAGCATGTTTCCCATTCCGACCCTCAGAATTACCCGCACATTTTCCATGTTCAGTCATTTTACGAAAAAAACGAGGTAGGAGACCCATATATTTTTTTCTCTTATTTGAACAAACAAGGAGCAAGCTTGTTACAGACAAATTTTGTCTGAGCCGTTTTTTTTCTGTTGAATATTTCGTGTCGAAATTCCAAAATTCCCCATTGACAGCCATTATAAAATTAGATGTGACCCCCTACCTATTCAACGTCATTTTGACAGAAAAGTAGGTAGAAGACATATCCTTTTTATGCTATTTTATCGTTTTGGATACACATCACATCTTAACAAGCAGGAGACAACGTATCAACAAACGATCGCTGAATATCCGGCGCACACCCCTCCCTTCCCGCACGCTCGGTTCCGTTCCGTTCCGTTCCGTTCCGTTCCGTTCCGCTATATACCCACATTAACACAGGATTGATCAAAAATGCATATATTGTCAAGAATGCCCACTTTACTTAAATCCCGTTGATAAGTAAGAGTAAAATATACTTTGACCAAATTGTAATTTTATTATAAATTTATAATAAAGTGACCCCCCTCGCGGCGTCGTTCCGTTCCGTTCCGTTCCGCAAAATACCAATAGCCCATTTTGCCACTAAGTAATGATGTCATACTGGCAGTATTATGGCGAGACATAGATAATGTCGTACGCCACCACGTGTTTCTGGGAGTAGAGGTAGGCGTATGTGTGTGTGTGTGTTAGGGGGGGGGGTCGTAAAAGCCACCTTCACCAAAGAAGCCCTTGGCTATGTTGGGCCTAAAGGACTAAACTATTTACTTGGTCGTTCGTGGTTGGAGAACCACGTGTTCACATATGAAGGCTATATATCGCGTCGTTCGTCACGACGGCAGGTCTGGCACAGCTCACTCGAGGGGACATGCTACCGTCATAAACATAATGCGTCCGTATAGGACATGCTGAGAAGGAAATCCGTACGACGCATCTAGAACATAATGCACCCATCCAGGACATCTTGAGGCTAATGCGGTACAGTGTGCCGGGCACATGCTCTCTGCCTTCGACTCACTCCGCCAGTGCTCCATTATATCTCTGTTGTCGCCGACTTTCTCGATGCATTTTCACACCCACCCACCAGGGCGGCGCAGCGCAAATTGATATGGAAAATGCGCCGCGTATTTCTACAAATTGGTACCTCAGCCTAATAACGCACGGTATCAGGTAATGAAAAGAAAGAGTTCAGTCACAAGAAGCGGAGCTTGCGTAGCGCCACCGTGCGGGGGAGCTTGAATGCGGCAGTGCAAAATATTCACATCATAATGCGCTGATACAGGATACACTAATCAGGTTCATTTGTGATACAGGTCGGGAGTTATCAAGACTATCAAAACATATATAGTTCGATCTGTACAGTTTATTACACTCTGTTCTGTCAAGTCATGCAGGGTCGAATTTGCATAGCAGGTATATTTACAATTGTTTGTTTGCATGTCTGTACATATTGTGTGATTATTTACAAAAGCTTGATAATTCCAAAAGTCAACTGAGTATTGCTGACTTAACAAGCTGTACACTCATTTGCAACATTATATACATATTTACACAATATTTACATGGGATGGACAAGATGAAAAGAGCACTTTCATGAATATTGCTTTGCACGATTTCGCAAACAAAACAAGATAATCTGCTTTGGACAGACCCAAACCAATGTGCCCCGCTATAAAATCTCTTACCAGCCTCCAGTACCCAAACCTACTTCTCAGAGATTTACTTTCGGTGCAATTAGACACTTAACATTAACTACCAAATACTGTCGTGATCATAAAATTGTCACTTTCACTTGCACAATATCCGCAGTGAATCATCGTTTTGATTGTAATTTTTATACACAATTATCATTACTTATAGCTGCAACACGAAATAAGACAAGCGTGGACGAACAATGTGTAACGAGCAATAAAATGGCTTAGAAAGCCACCACATGAATGTTCATGCAAAGTCGTCAACCGATTTAAACAGTAGTGACCATTCCAATAGGCTGAGATCTCACAATAATTTCATGTAATAAATAAGTACCATCTGTCCATTGCGCTCCGCTACCACGCAACCTTCTTGCCATAAACACCTGTCTGCACGCAACTACAAAATATTTCCCGAATATTTCGACCAAATTTTTCTCCAACATGTCAACATTTGTTGGATTGTCCACACAGTAACAAGGCATGGATACGTATATATATTTATATATATATATCTAATTAGCAACATATTATAGACTTCTTGATAATATAAATATCTTAAGTCATCTGAATGGTCTGGGCAACATCCCCCAATAATCCACTGGTGTAGCTCTCGAACTTGACCACGATTAAAATCATGATAACGAGTCGTCAATTCTAAACATGAGAGCGGGAAACACATGCAGACAACTGATCAGAGAAAGAAAAAGCAAACTGGTACAAATACATGGCGTTGAAAGGCCTGATAAAATAGTGTGACACTGTAAAGTGCATCGATGGGTGAGGCGATCTGTTGCTTGGGACAGGGGGACTGGCGTATATTTTCTTTGCGACAGAGGGACTGGTGTGAAGGAGGGACGAGCGTGTGTTCTCCTTGCCACCGAGTGTTGGGTGTCTTTCTCTTTGCGAGAGAGGGACTGGTGTGATTTCTATTTGCCATAGAGGGCCGAGTGAGTTTTCTCCTTGCCACCGAGTGTTGGGCGTCTTTCTCTTTGCGACAGAGGGACTGGTGTGATAGGTCCAAGTGTTTTGCAAAGTATGGCAACCAGACGACATGGAATGAAATGAAATGAAATAAAATGAATTGCAGTGAAGTGACGCGGGGTCCTACAGGTGGGGTGATGAGGGGAAGATGAAGGGAGGAAGGCTGAGCGGGCACGTGACACACGGTTGGTGTAGCAAGTGACGTGATGAGGTCATTGTGACGTCACCAGCGATGTGACCACGTGGTATGTTCTTTGGAGCCCTCGTCATCGTGACGTCACTGACGACGTCATGACGTCGGGTCCTCAATATTGCGATGTTCACAGGGCGTCAAGCTTCACCATGAATACAATACGGCTGAGAGAATGACGTCACCGACATCGAGGCGTTGACCTTAGCGTTGTTGTACCGGCCGTCGTCGTGACCAATAAAATGTGTTCGTCCATGGTTTGACGTCACAGCCACCCTAGACATATGCTTACGATGACGTCACGGCGGCTGTGTCGACCCGCGCAGGATGACGTCACGACGGCTGTGTCGACCCGCGCCCGATGACGTCGCAGCGGCTGTGTCGATTCGCGCCCGATGACGTCACGGCGGCTGCGTCGACTCGCGCACGATGACGTCACGGCGGCTGTGTCGACTCGCGCACCATGACGTCACGGCGGCTGTGTCGACCCGCGCACCATGACGTCACGGCGGCTGTGTCGACTCGCGCACGATGACGTCACGGCGGCTGTGTCGGCCCGCGCACGATGACGTCACGGCGGCCGTGTCGACCCGCGCACGATGACGTCACGGCGGCCGTGTCGAGCCGCGCACCATGACGTCACGGCGGCTGTTTCGACTCGCGCACGATGACGTCATCCCGACGACACCGTCGTCCCCTCCCATCGACGCCACGCAAGCGTTTAAAAGTTCTGACATCACCGTGGCTGCCGAGCCGCGAGTGGCGTGGCCGCCTCAGGAGAAGATGTCGGCCATGTCGTCCATGCTGACGCTGCTGCAGCGGCTGACGTCGGCCATGGGGGAGAGGACGGGCAGCATGGGGTCACTCTGCACCGGGCAGTCGTCCATCAGGTCATCGCTCAGCATGACCACGGGAGGCGGCGGGGAGTCCTCGGCCTTCACCTCCGCCTGCAAGAGGCCTCCATGACCTTGACCCTGAGTTTGACCTTGACCTTGGTCGGTGGGCGCCATCAGTTCGGTCAGGAAGCTGGCGGCCGAGGAGTCGCCGTTCAGCTTAGGGTGCGAGATTCCGTGGGCGTTCATCAGCATTTCCAGCTCCTGATGGCGGGGGGCGGGGGCAGGGCCGAAATGAAACGTGAGTCAATACAGCACCAAAAAACATGTTTTCACCAATGTCAAATAATTATCACAGAAGACAAAATGTTAAATAACCAGCTGCCACAAAGCTTAAAAGCTTTAATTTTTTAATGCTTTAATGTAATTTTTTTACATATTAGACAATGGCATTGTTCACAATATTAGACAATGGCATTTTTTACAATGTTAGACAACGTCATTCTTCAGACTACTAGACAACGTAATTCTCTAAAGTTATATCAAGGCTGGCAAGAGACGGCCATGATGAATGCCCACCTGGATCCGGAGCAGCATCTTGCGGTTGGTCATCTGGAGGTTGCGCTGTCGCTCCTCGATCTGTCGCTGGCGTTCCTGATCCCGACGTAACTTCCGGATGTAATCCACGGAGGCCTTCAGGATCGTCCCCTTGTTCTGGCGCAAGTCGCTATGGCAACGAGAACAGAAGCCATGTACACCGGGAGGACATGCCACGCGAGACGGGCTGGTCCAGTAAAGGGGATTGTTATCAGGAATAGCATGGTTACTATTGCTGGATAGATAAATAATAAAACTTCTCATTACATCACATGCGTTTTTCACGTCGATGCATTTGGTGGCTTAGGTCATATTTGTGTACGTACGAAGTAGAAACAGAAAACAGATAATAATAAAAATTTAAAAAAATCATAAATCCGGTCTATTTCTGAAAACACTTACGGGTCAATTGTCTGCGGCAAAAGGGTGCTCAGTTCCTTGATTCGGTCGTTGATGTTATACCGTCTTCGCCTCTCAACTACAAGGGAAATATATGTCTGAATAACACTTGCTATCACCACACTGTGACTCGCATAGGTTCAGTTGCTGCAATGGTTCTATTGGCGAAACAAGTTGCACAGTGAGAGTGCCCCATTCTGCAAGGTGGTTTCAACTAGAAACCCAATGTTTAATTTGTTTGTCGAGTATACCAGTAATTGTGTCGTTACAACGCCAAGGATGGGTTCGGGTTTTAGGCCACATCTGAGCAAAAAGTGGGATTGACTGGACCACGAGACCTCCTCGGATAATGAGAGGAGAGAAGATTTATGATACAGTCCCCCCAGAGCCCCGGGGTGTGCCGTGATCGGGGGATCAAACCCGTCTATCTGAACCTGGGAGGGCTCAGTACGCTACCAACTGGGGCACGGGAGACGCGTTTGAAGCTTATGGGTCTCAGCTTCCATGGCCGCCCCCCCCCCTCCCCCTTCCCCTTCAACTTCGACTTTAACTTCGGATCACTATTTTACGCTTAATTAAACTAGAGTAACAAACCACTGGTCCACACCAAGTGACCATAGCTATCTGACCGACAGCTAGGTCGAATAGATTAGCCTTACACGGAACTGAACTTTCGGTTCACAGCTTAATCCTGACTCGATCTATTGTTGAGGCACAGTGACCCCTGCTAATAAGGACACTGGGGGTAACTAAGCACACCTCGAGAGGGGAGGTGGGGTGGGGTGGGGTGTGAGTGGGGGGCTAGGAACTCGACGTTCGGATGTTAGTTTTGGGTGAGGAGTACGGTGAACGCCCCGCAGCCAGTAGCCCCCATGTCACAGACATGTTTGTGTACGTGGCCCACACGTGTCAGTGAACGACCAACGGCGAAGCAGACGACATTTTCAAGGTCACCACACCGGCGCGAAACCCAACGCATGGCACTGGAACTGACTGAAAGCCAACAATCGCACTCATCACAGCAGACACAATAGTCGTATTGTCTCTAACCGGAGACAGTGCGGGGAGTGGAGTGGAGGGGGGTGGTGGGAGGGGGAGAGGGTGGCAGTAATGGTTCAGTATTGATATGTGTATGGATTTCTGCCCTCTCTTCGTGTTGATTTCACGAACAAACACGGGATCATCTTGCGAGCTGCTTAGTTCAATGGGTGACCAGCTGTACAGACAGACACAGTCACTGCCTCGTGTCGGAACAACAGCCTACTTTTAGTAACCTCCAGGCCTCGTGCCATCACACAGCTATTCAGTACACGTCTTTACACACCTCAACACATTCTTCATATTTTTTAACATGAACATACATGTATTATATTGACGCTGAGGCTATGCGTCCAGTATAGTTGTAACTACTTTTTTTTTTAATTAAAAAAAAAAATTCAGACAATACGCCTGATGTAGCAGTACAAAAGAGTGCGTAACTGAAATGCCGCGTAATAATTCACGGATACAAAGTGACATCATTATTATTCAGCTCAATCAGTGGGTGAGTCAGGCCATTTTAAACCCACGCGATGTACTTTCTTACTTTCAATACTTTCATTTTTCAAAAACTTCTTCCACATATTGTCCGATTTTCATGTGTCAACTGCTAATAAAAACTATGCCTCATGCTGGATGAGTCAGTCAGTCACTCACTCATGTTGTGGCTGTCCTTCTTCTGCCTCTCCCTGGCCCACATCTTGACCTCCTCTTCCGAGCAATAAGGTGGGGGTTCGTTCTCTCGCTGACGACCCCCCAGCGGGCCCCCGGTCACCTCCGCGGGACAGGACGTCGAGGACGTCTTGGCGGGCGTCTTGGTGAAGCCAGTCTGTACATCGTACACGTGGTCGACGAAGTTCGCGTTCTGAGGCAACTGGAAAATAATAGATCTATATATTATATATATGTATTTATGCCATGTGCTTTGGTGAATGATATCTCTTCTGTATTTATTTACTATTGGGGTGAAGTAATGAAGGAAAGTAGAAGGCAGCTGTTATTGTTTGGTTGGTGGAGACGTGAAGTGAAGAGGAGTATTAGTAAAGTAAGTCACGGGGTACAGCTGTACCTGCACAGCTATTGACACAGGTCCGTCGGTTAGATCCTGTACCTTCATTGTAAGCCATAGGTTGGTAGACTGGTAAATCAAGCCAGCTCTGGGAAATACAGCTACACTCGCATACTCATCCGGAGTATCTGCCGATTTGTTCTCGGCATATGTACACACATCCTGGACCAGACCAGTCTGCCGCGCATGCGCCGTGCGTAGTACACGTTGTTCCCACAATCAAATCCGAAAAATGATGACCTCCATGTTGAAACTGTTCACAAAGGGCAGGGGGGTGGGGGGGGGGGGGCGATATGCACTAAAAGAGACAACGTGACGGTTCCGCATGTTCGAGCAATTTGTTGTGCGATGGAGGTATATTACAGTTAATGGTACCGGAAAGGATGTCAGAACACAGTCAGTATACTTTTGCAGACTGCACTCAGGATACATGTAGCGGTTGGTGACCTATCAGTAACCATACAAGCCGACGGCCACTAATAACATTTCATGTCCACAAAAGGGCCCGAATTCCTCTGTCACTTTTGATCAGACAGTTGTATGAACCCGCATCAAGAAAAAAGTGAGAAGGAAATGATGACGAGGTATGAGTTGATGTTATTGGGGTTCGTTTGTACATATATGTACAAGATGAGACCAACCAACGCACCTCCTGGCAAAAACGAAATGAGAGACATTATTTGTTCATACGCTAAAAGCCTAATCTTGTCACGCCTATCATACAACCTAATCTTCTTCACAATTTCATAACACGACTAGTCACGTACACACTCTCAATCCTAATCCTAATCTGGTCTGGTCTCGATCCTAATCTGGCAAAACGTCAGTATTAACAGTCAAGAGGTATTTTTGTTCCTTACAACCCTCTCACCGGAGACATACGTTAAGTGATGCTATGATTAATAACTATAAAAGGCGCTGTCACGCGGCTCATGTCTTTAGGAGGTGACGGGGTCGCAGTCCTTGCTTTGGTATTCCCCAGTACCATTGAACACACAAAGCACCTCACTGCCCAGGAACTACAGCGGCAAACAAAGACACCGGTAGCCACGAACCACTTAAGTGAGCCTCGGCGTTGTTGTCACTCGGCCAAATCTATCCGGGGGTACCAGCTTATAGCCAGGTACGGTCGCCCCTTGGTATTTAGGGTGCCTTGGGCCAAACTGGGGCATGGCTGTCAAGCGTTCGTCAAGCCATCTTTTATTCTCTATTGACGTCCACAATAATACTGACCGTGATTTTGCTACCTTCGTTTCTAACACACATTTCGTGGAATTAGACTGACTGGTTATGTTATGAATGACAAATGTACCGTGTCCGTTTCGAAGGCGCCTGAGCTTATATCAAAATTAAAGTTGCATATAGAGTTCTTTCCCGCCAAAACTAAGCCTAGGCGAAATTTATATCAAAATTTGCAGAAAACTCGATTGTTTCATTCTATAAATTCAGAAACCTGATAAACATCGCCGTTTAGGCTGTGGTGTGGCAAACGTGTCTATCCCGGGACACCACAGAACTCGGTCGCGTTACTGCTACTTCTACCGAAGCATCGCGAAGCACACAAACTGATGACGTTTACCACTAAAATGAAAACTTGTGGTAAATTGATATCACGGACAAGGCTAAGAGACACTATTTGGCAGTCTGGCATGGGTGGAGTATAGATAAAAGAAGTCATGACTGATTCAAGGACTGATTCTTATATGTATTTTGACCTCATTAGTTTTGGCGGGAAAGAGCTCGACATGCAACTTTAAATTATTTCACTATCCTCGCAAACCACTTTGTTACGAAGATTGGCAGCAAAATGGGTTCCGAGCACCTTTTAATTTTAAAGAGCCTAACCCATCACTCAAAGCCCTGGGATGGATCCGCTGGTGTCTGAGTAAACTGGTTGCCTTCACACCTCGGTCCGACTCTGCAGCATCCCCAGCCCCCAGCCTCTCTACTCTCCATTAGCCACCCCCCCCCCCCCCCACCACCTCGACCGGCCCCCCATACTCTCCACTCGGCGATACAAGCCCGCCTCGTCACTTTATATCTGCACATTGTGTGACTGACAGACCGCTGGACACTCACAATGGCCCTCTCAGTGCAAAGGTGGAGGGTAATTAGGGCAAACTAGCAGGCTACGTCAGCCTCGCCGCCCAAGGCGGGTGGGGGTGGGGGGGGGGGGGTCGCCGGGTGGAAAAACGTAAAAAACAAAAAACAAGTTAATTGATTTATGACTGACTGTACAATGTAGACTAAGGACGGAAATACGTCATATTTGTTGATACACGTTTGTTGGAGTTCGGTACCCGACGAGTTCACGAAGGAGAATTTCTGATTATCTATGACTGGCTGAAGAGGGGTTCTCTATATATAACAACGAACGCCATTAGATGATGACATCACAGGATAATAGCCAATTTTAAACATGTGTACGAACTGCGTGTAAGTCAATCGGGTTTACTAGAAAAGGTTACTAAATAATAAAGTCAGCAAGTTTGGTCCAGTCTGACACTTCTCATAATGTCATTTACCTCTGCACCCTATAGTTATAAACCTTTACATGTGGGTACGGCACTGTCGCCATGTCAATAACATGTTTCAGTGACCCTCAGTGACTGGGTAGCACTGGATTGGAGGAGGGCATCGGGGGTCGGGTAGGGGTCGTACTAGTATACAATGAGATAGGGGTGGTGCGTGGGATCGGCAATAACTAGGAAGACCTGACTCATCTTCTCCACAGCTGTTCACTGTATATGATATATATGCATATATATGTATATATCGGCCTACATTGCCCTGCCTGTGAGGGACGGACCGCGACAAAACATGCTGCCCTGGACGAAGGCTCTTATGTAAGTTTTTAGCGCACGCGGGTCGCCCCGAGCTGCACTGAAATGTACAGTACTCGGAGCACCCCCCAGAGGAAAGGGCAAGGCACTCAAGGACAAAGATGATCCAGCTATGACACACCCAGTCGGTTGTTTGTTTCATCCTCATCTGTAACGTGACATCTGGGAGACCGGATCTGGGTTCGTGGGAATGGTCGCCCCACACGCGAAGCGCTGACACAACCACAGCACGTGTCGCAACGTAATAATTGGGTCTTAGTTATTTCTGTTTACTTATTTTGGGAGGTAGGATCTTCCTTCTGAATTGCGCAGACGAGTAACGTCAATACACGTGCTTGGTCTTATGGGGGGTGAGTCACTCGCAAAGAGTACACTCTTTGCAAAAGAACTCATGGTACCCATTTTTCTGCAAAATTATTTTAAAATTACAATTTTTCTCGTTGACTATGTTTGAATTGCCTGAAATCCTCTCTAGTATGGCAATAAATCTGTATGCACTATGGTCTGAGGACAGATGTCAGAACGGACCATTGTTGCAACTCTGATTCTTATTTAATCCCAAAGATTGCACCAAAATGCACTAACATCGCCACGCGGCGAGCGAGGCCGGACTAACCGAGCAAGAAAACCTCATTCGCTGATACTGGGGGACAAGGCCACGAGCCAGAGAGATGTAGAGAAGGGCTGACTCAGATTCGCGCGACCCCTTACTGCTTGTGACGTCATGGGAGGAGCGAGTACTCAAACCAAGGGACCTAATTTGTCAACAAATAGTTAGGAGTGAATGGCCCAGCAACAACATAAACAGGTCATCCACACGTCATATTCAGTGGCACCAAAAATAAACAACGAAAAACACACCCATGACATTAATTATTTCAAACGGGACGCTTTATATCCAAAGTGGAATAGGATGCGGAATAGAACGTACACGCAGCGCGCACTTACCTCTAGAAAACGACATTTTTTACGCTTTACGTTTATCGTACAAATTATGATGTCTTTTGCTGATACTCATTTTTGACATCCAGGTATACAATATTGCTGATAGAAGCATAAATACTGTAAATATTACAATTTCATTTGTCAAATGCACTACATGACAAAGTCTATATTTGTTCAGCACTTTAAAAACATTCCTTACATGCGCAAAAAACACTAGATACATCTAAATATGCTAACAGCTTCGACACGATTTTTAGAACTCAATTACAAGGTTCATTGAGGAAAACAAGAAGCAAAATTCAAGCGGATATTCTACGCGAAGCGGCAAACTATTTTTTTCAGAATCGATGTTACGAAACCACAAATGGCGGATGGACTTTAGTATGAACTAATGAATAGAAACCGGACCAACGTTAATAGTGTCACTGCAGATTGCTGGACAGACAGTTCGATGATTGAGGGTATGATGTACTGCGATGTGTGATTAAGTGGTGTTTAATTGGTGTTCTCGGCCGTTTTTGTGCAAATAAGATCTAAACTGGATCTTCCCGGGACGATGAAGGATGAATGGATGAAACATGACCCACATTAGGTGCCCTGGCCCGGATTCGAACCCAGGACCTATTGATCTGCGGTCTAGTGTGCTAACCACTCACTATAGCAGGGAGGTATCCTTAAATACCCACACTGACCCGGATGTTATCGAAGGGGGGATGGGGGGAAGGGGGCAGGCACCTCATACCCATTGGCTTGTCGTATAGTTTACACTCCAAATAGAGTGAGGACACGAGCAGGGAAAAATACAATACAGATTTTGCCCGATCAAAATGGACAATTTTTGTTAGGTCGATCAGGATGAATGGATTGGTGTTCTATGGCCTACATATTGCGCCATTCGGCTGCGCTCGAGGATCAGATCTAGACTGCAGGACTAGACGGGGTATGAACTGGGGACGTGAGGACAAGCTGCGTGCATCCAATACTTCACAAGACATGAAAGGGTTAAATCTATCGGCTTTTATTTGCTTAAACTGACCAGAATTGATTGTGAGTTTACTTGCGTGCTCGAATCGTAGTTTGGAATGGGTCAAATAGGGCGAACTAAGGTGCCTGACAAGATACGACGGATGGGTGAGGGTCTGGTGTTTAAGGCCACATTGAGGAACACATGGGGTAAACTGACCTGGCCTGCGACAGAAGACGGCATGAGAGACACGGCATTAAGTGATATGTGACCGTCTGTGACCTGTGCGTCAGGCTGTGACAGTAGACTTACCGTCTGTGACATGTGCGTCAGGCTGTGACAGTAGACTTACCGTCTGTAACATGTGCGTCAGGCTGTGACAGTAGACTTACCGTCTGTAACATGTGCGTCAGGCTGTGACAGTAGACTTACCGTCTGTAACATGTGCGTCAGGCTGTGACAGTAGACTTACCGTCTGTGACATGTGCGTCAGGCTGTGACAGTAGACTTACCGTCTGTGACATGTGCGTCAGGCTGTGACAGTAGACTTACCGTCTGTGACCTGTGCGTCAGGCTGTGACAGTAGACTTACCGTCTGTGACATGTGCGTCAGGCTGTGACAGTAGACTTACCGTCTGTGACATGTGCGTCAGGCTGTGACAGTAGACTTACCGTCTGTGACATGTGCGTCAGGCCGTGACAGTAGACTTACCGTCTGTGACATGTGCGTCAGGCTGTGACAGTAGACTTACCGTCTGTGACCTGTGCGTCAGGCTGTGACAGTAGACTTACCGTCTGTGACATGTGCGTCAGGCTGTGACAGTAGACTTACCGTCTGTGACATGTGCGTCAGGCTGTGACAGTAGACCTACCGTCTGTGACATGGCTGTGACAGTAGACTTACCGTCTGTGACATGGCTATGACAGTAGACTTACCGTCTGTGACCTGTGCGTCAGGCTGTGACAGTAGACTTACCGTCTGTGACATGTGCGTCAGGCTGTGACAGTAGACTTACCGTCTGTGACCTGTGCGTCAGGCTGTGACAGTAGACTTACCGTCTGTGACATGTGCGTTAGGCTGTGACAGTAGACTTACCGTCTGTGACATGTGCGTCAGGCTGTGACAGTAGACTTACCGTCTGTGACATGTGCGTCAGGCTGGGTTCGATGCGGTTCAGGTCGTTGTCGTCCGTGGGTTCGATGGACTCCAGGCTGATGATCTCCCCCAGGAGGTCGTCCATCTGCGGGCGAGACACAGCACGCCGCGTTATAACAACTTGCCGCATAGTGGCAGCACTACTCGTACGTCGATACCAATAAAAAATGGGAAAGCCGGACAGTCTTTCCTCAACGCCGGCGCTTCCTTTTGCTTTGCTTCTCCACTTACACCTGGCCAAAGATACCGCACACTGGTGTCAGAGAATGTCAGTGAATGTCAGTGAGTCTCACTGAGTGTCAGTCTCTAAGTGTTCCGACAAGGAAGTTTTCCCAAACTTGTGTGTACCTATTGGCTAGCCAGGAGTGATTGCAGAGCCACTTTGACCGTCTGGTGTATGACAACCACTTGCCGGGCCCAGGACTAGACAACCGCTGTCAATTATTATAAATGTTTATACAAATTATATATATTTGGTGGTATCTCAATGGTGGTCGAGGTGGTGGGTGTCCATGAAATCAGTTATCCGTCCTGCTGTAGCCGAAGACACAGTCTCAATAGCCGACTGGCTCACAAACGGTGAGATGTCGCTTGGATGAGAACTGTCCCCAATCGCCGGAGAAAAGAACTAAAGCTCGCCTCTCGCGGCTTTGCACACAGGGTGAGCGATCCTCAACCAGAAGACACCCCGCGCACGCTCCGTCTCTGTTACTCTCCTTTGCTTTGATTCCGCCACGGGTGTTTACCCTTTACAACAACACGGGCTGGTTGATGGCAGACCAGTGTCCATAAAGATCAAGGCGAGTCCGGCAATGCCGCACGCACAGCACAACAGGAATTGATTTATATTATAATGGGCCCTGGCGATATATACATCAGTGAGCTGAGAGGTGACCGCGCTGGCTCTCGCCAACCAACAACCAACCAATCACACAGCCCCGTGGCTGTACACCGAGCGATGGTGTATTCAGTGTGTTTGGCCGCGATTCCTTCTCAAAAAGTATAGTTCGTGGCCGGCTACACCCATATGTCATATGACATATGGGTGTAGCCGGCCTCCCCCCCCCCCCCACCCCCCAACCTCCCCCAACCCACCCACCCGTGAACTGAGGTTCCTGTAACTGGACGTACATCTAGGATATACCGTCCTGTATTATTTTCACCATCAGAACGCCATGACCACGCATTTTTTTGGACGCTCTCAAACCGAATTCGCTTTCGCTTTGCCAGATGCTAAGATCATAGATGCATTCAAGGTATAGTAGGCCTACTGGGAGGCCGTACAATGCGCTGCGAGGCACCCCGAGCCCACACAGTCTCTAAATGACTGCGATCCTCTTTGGTCCAGATATTGCGTGCCAGTTGTTCAACACTGGACTGCGAATGGTGTGTTATCAGTCCGTCCGTAGTCCAGAGCGATGATTCAGCGGTTTGTTTGGCTGGAGATAAGGCTATCGTGGAGCTTAGACAGCGATTAGCAGAAGAGGTGTATATCGCTTCGACGATCTGTCGCTGGCGATGGTTCAGCCGAAACTAACCAGTCCGTCAATCTGCCTCTGATCGTTATAAGGGTACGAGACCCGAGATAGTCGTTCACGTGCAACTCACACCGTCACTGTCCGCGAGGCCAAAGCCCTAGCCCATTGCGGATGTCACCTTTAGTCAGACCACCATCATTCTACACACATATCCCCTTGCGCAAGTACTATGAAGGGTGGAAGAGAGAGAAAGAGAGAGAGATAGAGAGAGAGGGGGGGAGGGGGGGGGGCAGAAAATAGACAGGAAAGGGCAGAGGCAAAGAGGAAAAAAGGAGGAGGTGGACAGAAAAATATAGAGGGGGGGGCAGGGCAGAGAGAGGGGTGCGGAGGGGAGGAGGAGGGAGAAAGAGAGGGGCAGGAATAGGGGTGCAGAGGGGAGGGGGAGAGAAAGAGAGAGAGAGGGATAGAGGGCAGGGCAGAGAGAGGGGTGCAGAGGAGAGAGGGAGAGTGAAAGAGAGAGGAATAGAGAGGGGTGCAGAGGGGAGGGGGAGAGAGGGGTGCAGAAGGGAGAGGGAGAGGGAAAGAGAGGGGCAGAGAGAGGGGTGCAGAGGGGAGGGAGAGAGGGGGAGGGAGATAGAGAGAGCGGAGGGCAGAAAGAGGGATGCAGAGGAGAGGTAGGGGCAGAGATGAGTGAGAGATGGAGGGAGGGGAGGTCATGTAGTGCGTTATTTACTACCGAATATAAGTAAGCTCATTATCTACAGCTGACTGCTCTACACCGAGAGCCCGCAGTCGGTCAGAGTGGACGAGGATGGGTGGTTGGCTGGTGGGGGAGGGGGGGGGGGGTGGTTGCGTGGTGTGACTGTGTAGAGGGGGTGATTGGCTGGTGTGTGTGGGGGTAGGTGGTTGACTGGCGAGCATGTGGAGGGGGGGGGGTGGCTGGTGTGCATGTGGGGGAGGAGAGGTGGTTCACTGGTGTGCATGTGTGGGGGGGGGGGGGGAGCAAAAGTCGGACGGAAATTGGGGACAAGCACTCCATGGCTACCCTATGAGGGCTATGAGGGCGTGGGGGTGGAGTGGGCGGGTGGGGGTGGAGTGGGGGGGGGAGGTGAGGGGTGGGGGGTTACCGGTAACCATTGTATGGATATAGATAGACACTGGGCTTTACTTTGTCAGATCCGCCTATATTTTCGACTCCGGTTCAACGATCCTCCGTCCCACCGACTGTGTCCGTGGTACAACAAGCTGGCCTCCGCGGCCGCAGTGACTACATTACGCTTTCTGTATATATTGGGTAAATAACGCGCCCGCCAAAAAAAGTTCGAAGATTTCTCAAATGCGGCACAGGAGATCAGAAAACGAGCATTGGGGAATACCAGGCGGTATATTCGGCCACCCTAACCTGCGCGCCCCTGGTGGTGAACAGAGGCAGCTCCACATGTCAATTCGACGACTCAGACCCTCTGAATGTCAATTTGGCGACTCAGACCCTCTGACTGTCAATTTGGCGACTCAGAACCTCTGAATGTCAATTTGATGACTCAGACCCTCTGACTGTCAATTTGGTGACTCATACCCTCTGACTGTCAATTTGGCGTCTCAGACCATCTGACTGTCAATTTGGTGAGTCAGACCATCAGACTGTCAAGTTGGAGACTCGGGCCTTCTGACAGTCAATTTAGCGACTCAGACCCTCTGACTGTCAATTTAGCGTCTCAGACCATCTGACTGTCAATTTGGTGAGTCAGACCATCTGACTGTCAAGTTGGAGACTCGGGCCTTCTGACAGTCAATTTAGCGACTCAGACCCTCTGAATGTCAATTTGGCGACTCAGGCCCACTGACTGTCAATTTGGTGACTCAGACCCTCTGACTGTCAATTTGGCGACTCAGACCCTCTGACAGTAAATTTGGCGACTCAGACCCTCTGACTGTCAATTTGGTGACTCATACCCTCTGACTGTCAATTTGGCGTCTCAGACCATCTGACTGTCAATTTGGTGAGTCAGACCATCTGACTGTCAAGTTGGAGACTCGGGCCTTCTGACAGTCAATTCAGCGACTCAGACCCTCTGACTGTCAATTTGGCGTCTCAGACCATCTGACTGTCAATTTGGTGAGTCAGACCATCTGACTGTCAAGTTGGAGACTCGGGCCTTCTGACAGTCAATTTAGCGACTCAGACCCTCTGAATGTCAATTTGGCGACTCAGGCCCACTGACTGTCAATTTGGTGACTCAGACCCTCTGACTGTCAATTTGGCGACTCAGACCCTCTGACAGTAAATTTGGCGACTCAGGCCCTCTGACAGTCAATTTGGTGACTCAGACCCTCTGACTGTTAATTTGGCGACTCAGACCCTCTGACTGTCAATTTGGCGACTCAGACCCTCTGACTGTCAATTTGGCGACTCAGACCCTCTGACTGTCAATTTGGCGACTCAGACCCTCTGACTGTCAATTTGGCGACTCAGACCCTCTGACTGTCAATTTGGCGACTCAGACCCTCTGACAGTAAATTTGGCGACTCAGACCCTCTGACTGTCAATTTGGCGACTCAGACCCTCTGACAGTCAATTTGGTGACACAGACCGTCTGACTGTCAATTTGGCGACTCAGACCCACTGACTGTCAATTTGGCGACTCAGACCCTCTGACTGTCAATTTGGCGACTCAGACCCACTGACTGTCAATTTGGCGACTCAGACCCACTGACTGTCAATTTGGCGACTCAGACCCTCTGTCAATTTGGCGACTCAGACCCTCTGACTGTCAATTTGGCGACTCAGACCCTCTGACTGTCAATTTGGCGACTCAGACCCACTGACTGTCAATTTGGCGACACAGACCCTCTGACAGTAAATTTGGCGACTCAGACCCTCTGACTGTCAATTTGGCGACTCAGACCCTCTGACAGTCAATTTGGTGACGCAGACCGTCTGACTGTCAATTTGGCGACTCAGACCCTTTGACTGTCAATTTCGCGACTCAGACCCTCTGAATGTGAATTTGGCGAATCAGACCCTCTCACTGTTGAATGAATCGACGCTCTGATCGCTTATTGGCGCATATGATAACGAGAGCTCAAACCGGTAAACCCAAGTCACTGTCAAGCCCTTGGAGCGAACATCCGGGGACTGGCTGACCCTGATGACGCCAGTCATTGAACCCGTTTCCCGCACGCCAGGGTGGCCACGTACTGACCAACCCCCGCCAGAGGCCAGGGCGTTCCACGTAGCCTGGGACTACGCCCCCGCCCACCCCCCTTTCCCCAACCCACCCCCCGCCACCTCTTCCTCATTCTGCCATCTCCTCTCCCTGCAGGCCTCTCTCCCTCACCACCCTCGTCTACCACTGCCGCTCCCCCTCCCCCTCTCTCTCTCTACTTTCCATGACCACCCTCTTCCACCATCACCGCCGCGCATTCCCCCCCTGTCCTCACCCTTCGCCTCGATGGGCTTCCCCACGCACCCTGTTATCGATGCGACCACACCCTGTTTCCCATTAAGCCCGAGGGGAAGCAGGGAACGCGCTATTTCACCTGTCCAAAATGTCAGCGAAAGATGGAAAGAAAAGTGGATGCTTGGGTGAGATTTATGGATATCACCCCAAATCTCTCGATGAATTTTGATCTGATCCTGATACAATAGTAAGCTGCCGAGAGTCCAGTCTGTGTAGTCTGTGTGGTCGGTTGTTTGTTCAGCCGTTCGTGAACTTTCCAGTATTAATTCGTTTACCCCTTATGTTTATCAAGCTTTATCACTATGATAAACGCCTATCATGGCGTCACCAATGCCAATCATGAGGTCACCGATGTCCATCACGGCGTCATCGATGTCCATCATGACGTCACCAATGCCAATCATGAGGTCACCGATGTCCATCACGGCGTCATCTATGTCCATCATGACGTCACCGATGTCCATCATGACGTCACCGATGTCCATCATAACGTGTCGACTTCCAACGTGACGTCATCAACGTCTACCGTGACGTCATCAATATAAATCGTGACCTCAACGTCCAACATGATGCTATCATCACCCAACATGACGTCATGGATTGCCCACCGTGACGTCACCAACCAAGCACGCATACCGTGATCTATATTCATTATAACAACACAAAGCTGCCTACCTCCGAGACGCTGGTGGCAGTGCTGCCGAAGCCCGCCGAGAGGGGGCTATCAGGCTCCCCCAGCCCGGGCACGCTGCTCCCGTGCAGGCCGGTCGAGTGCTGCAGGGAGGACGGGGCGTTTTGCAGGTGGGCCCCTGGCTCGCTCAGCGCCAGCACCCCCGCCGGCATGCTGCTCGGGGCCGTCGGTCTTTTGCCCATGCTGTCCGTCATGAACAACTGGAGCTGCCGCTTGCGACTCTCCGAGACGTGGTACATGGTCGGGTGGAGAAGCGGCGTGGAGACCTGTAGAGGAAAAGGGGGGGGGGATGGGGGGTGCAAAGAAAGACACGTGGGTCAGCCAAATAGTGGGTAGTAACATGGAAAAACAACCCAAGAAATATATCTTATAGGCGTATCGTAAAGTCCATTACGGAAATAGTCAAGTAATATTCCAACAATTAGACACATAGTCATATGTTACCTCATCTGGTGGCAGACTCTTCATGGTTGTCAATGTCGACTAAGCTAATATCCTTCTTAACTAATAACTCCTTCGCTTTTCATAAAAAAACATATCAGACATAACATATGCTATTCTTCCTTCAAAACAGTGATGTATATGTATCCGCTATGACCCAACAATACATCGGTTTTAAGCTGGATGGAACTAAAATTACGCGACTTATCAATCCAGTAATAATGCGAATGAGAGGAGGGTAGGTTTATATTTATATAGAGATAGTTCACAGCTCAGGTCTTTCACTATAAGGTGAACTGACGTGACCGAGAACATATTGAATTTCATTCTCCAGACATCGCCTTTGTCTCGCCTGCCACCTGTGGCTTGTCGATTTCACCCTCAAGTCAGGTCAGCGCCATCTATCTATCCAGGGCTGTCTATATATATCTAAGTAAGCGCATAACGATGTGACTGCGGTACTCGCCACCACGAGCGCTCACCTCGATTGGTCACAATCAGTACTGTGTCAATCAGCACACGGCGGCCCTATGCATAATATACCCAAGATTGAGCAACCAACTCACCGCTACTCACCGCCTCACGCATCAATCAAACGCGAATCCACCCAAATATCCGCAACTTTTGAAACAAACTAACTTTACATCGTGACAATTATTTTACAGTGCCTACTGAAGCAGTTTGGCCACAAAAACAACCTTCAAACCATCCTTTGCGACCTTGCGTATGCACAGGATATGGATAGGAAATAAAGCGACATGATTGGCTGAACCATGGGACACACGTGACTATTATTTATGTGTAGGAGACTGGCGTCCTACCAGCTGATCTGAGAACCTGTGGTCTGAACCTAATTTGGAGAAATTCGAATAAGGACCTGTCATTTTAAAGGCGGTCAACGCAAAAGCCATTGTACACAATGGAGAAACCTACATACATGTAAGTAGAATTTTGTTTTTCATGCAGCCTGCGTTAGAAGACTAATAGAAAACGCTGTGTGGCTTTTAAGTAAAAGGAGAAGGTAAAGCTAAGTAACGCTAGAAAGTAGAAACATGAAACACTGATCTCGGTGTGAATGAATCAAGTATTCTGGCATGAGGCTATTATAAACCAGAATGTTTCTTTTAATTCTTAGTGTCGAATGTCGTTTTTTTCTAAAATGTCTGCGTCGCGTGCGGCAATTTACCCCTTTCAAGACCCTAATACAAAATTGCAACAACTGTGTCGAGGTTGCTTTTTCAGATCTTCAGTGTCGGAATTTGGGAGTCAGTGTCGAATGTCGATTTTTCAAATATGCCTGTGTCGCGTCTCGCCATGTACCCCTTCCAGACCCCTAATAAAAATGTGCCGAAACGTAATATACCCAGTGTACAAAACGAGTTGTCCACCCCGACGTTTTGGTCACTATGCCGTTTAGGGCCCGAACACACGTATTCTGACCTGGGTAATCTGCGACGGCACCTCGCCTGGGAAGGTATCGGAGCCTGGCATCTGGATGGCCGCACTCTGCTGTTGCTGCTGCTGCTGCTGTTGCTGCTGTTGTTGCTGCTGCTGCTGCTGACCACCCCCATGTTGTACCAGCACCACCCTCGGCGGTGTCCCAAAACGCTGTTGTTGTTGCTGCTGCTGCGGTTGTTGTTGGTGCGTCAGCGACCCCACGGCCTGAGCGGTTTCCTGCTGCTGGGACCGCTTTTCCTGTTCCTCGAGGTGCGCCCTCTGTAGGGCGAGCCTGAAGCCCATCCTGCCAGCCCGGTTGGGGACATTCTTCACCTCCAAGGGCTGCGGCCTGCGGGAGAGCGGGAGGAACTCATCAATATCAAGGTCACGGGAATAAATTTACAAAAATTTGATTGCTTGGATTCAGTAAAACGCTTTAAACTGTGTAGGTGGAAAGGGTCAACGATAGGACCCATGTGTTCGGGGGTATCCCCATTCTCTTCCCGAAGAAAGACACGGGATCTGTATCCGGCACAATAACATTTGCAAAGGTGGGATTCGCACAATGCACTGGCCGCTGGGGCTGGACACACTCAACCACAGCCGAGTGCGCTAGCCACTAGGCCACTGGGGAGACACGTTAATCTGTTAACAAAATAAAATGCCACACTGTAAGGCCACCCAATCTACGACACAGATATAAGACGTGAAACGATTGAAGACCGGACGTCGAGATCGCTTGGAGGGCTTCGAACCTCGCACCTTGGAACTAAAGCTGAGCGTGTATCGCCACTGCTTCTAGACAAATAATTTACAAATCGATCAAATCGACCGCATGTCACAGAAGTCTTTGTAAGGTGCGACGGCTCTCATTGTCCTTTTGTGACAGTAAATGTAAATTTAAAAAAAGGCCTCAACACCGAAGACTTGTCCCGGTTTAAACTGAACAGTTAAAAACAGTTTTAAGCGGGTGTCCAACCTAATCTAATCGCGATATGCACCGAAACTTTACATCTTAAAATTAATTTTGGCGAGCATTAACGCTTCGTTTCGGCCGACTGGTAAGGAGAAAAATAATGAGCCAACCCGTCCCGATCAATGTCAAGCAGCGCGCTATTTTACCAGAGCAAGTGACGTACATTGTGACCCTTCATGTGGCGCCGCCTTACGTTAGCACTGAAAGTTATCTCGTTATCTGAAACCAAGGCGGAGGACCAACAAAAATTCCGGAAAATTTAAGAGTTAAGGAATGAATTAATAACATAAGACCAGAAGTGATAAAAGCAAGGTATGGCGCGACGGGTCTGTCCATGTTAACGGGCCACTGGGTGGCAATAAAGGTTAATCACCAGGCGCCATTAACAAAACATGCACTCAGTGTTAGGTGTAGTAAAACGCCCGCTCTCCCTCGTGCTCATGTCAAATCGGCATATCTAAGACACAGATCAAGCTATCTTTTTTTACATATAGATACGGGTTGCGAAAGGAGGGCGGGAGAGGGACGAGACGGACAGAGGGATACGGGGTGGGGGGGGGGGGGGGTCAAAAGTATCCCGGAGGTGCGTACGGACACAGTAGATGGAGCTGCAGGCAGACAGAAATGGTGTCTGGAGCATATAAAATGATCTTCACCTTTTTTTTGCTGAGCGAAGGGATGGCCAGGGGGAGGAGGGCGGGGGAGGCGTGGGGGAGGGGGAGGGGCGGGGGGACAGGGAGGGGCGGGGAACAGGGAGGGGCGGGGTGGGGGAGGGGGAGGGGTGG
>OZ025248.1:20591861-20700907 GCA_964019135.1 Arenicola marina | reverse complement strand
AAACGTTTCATCCCTCAGCCACCCCCCCCCCCACCCCCCAATACCAGATCCCCGTCACCGTCGTCAAAGTATCGAGCCCCAAGGCACGGATACATCTCCGCCATCAATCCACCCCCCCGCCCCCCACCCCCGCCTGCCCCTTCTCCACCCAGGACACTCTACCCTCCCCGCACCTCCTCCCTTGATCTACCCGATGCTGATGTAGGTTTCACAGTTGACCCGCGACCTTTAGAAATCTACATCCGCCAGTGTCACGACGCAGTGGATGCCGGGAATAAAGATTTAAATGGGGTAACGCTAAGTGAGCGAGACATAGGAAACAAGACGTGGGCTATGTGAGAAATGCGAGAAAACGAGAAGTAAGCAAGAGATGGGAAATGAGAAATAGACAAAACATTGAGAACAAAGAATGGGTGAGAAATGGGACACGAGAAGTGGACGAGAAATGGCAAATGGGAAGTAGGCGAGAACATGGAAACGAGAACTGGGCGAGAATTGGGAAACGAGAAGTGGGCGAGAAAGGGGGAACGAGAAGTAGACGAGAAATTGGGAAGGAGAACCGGGCGGAAGATGGGGAACGAGAAGTAGACGAGAAATAGGCGAGATCTGTGAAGCGAAAAGCCCGACCCACATTTATACAACATTCAGGAGCGTCTCATGTACCCATGACGTCTGCCAGATCATACCTGTTGATCGTATCCTTGCCCATCTCTAACTGCATCCGCTGAGATATACAAATTGTCTTTATGATGTGACCTCCGGTATTGACCCCGCATGATTTATCGCATGAATTATATAATATTTCTCATTTTCTACTCGTCATCAATAGTTGGTGACGAGATGTTTAACTCTATGTGACAATGCCACAAAGTACCCACACGACGTGTAAACCAGAGGCCTGCCCCCGACCGAAGGATGCAATCAGCGAATGGAATGATATCTAAGGAGAGCTTTTCCCTTGGGAAGGCGGCCCTCCCTCAATCCAGACTCTCCACCCCCTGACCCCCATCAGGCTGCCTTGCGACCCCTATTCAGAACGCTGGAACAATTTCGAGATGGATCGTCCCGCGTGAATCACGTGTAAGTGTCCTTTACAGGCTTCTCGGATTCAAAGATCACTCGACGCATGGGTGACAACGGGAAGAGGGGGAGTTTCAGGGGTGACTTCAACGCTCGCTTCATGTCGGCGGCATAGCGACCAAAGCACAAGCCGATCAAACAAATACAAAGCCATACATATTGCGCGCCACCTGGCGGCTAGCGGTCAGCCTCGTTCTGAGACACGCGTTACTAGCGATGACACAGACAAGGACATGAGGGCGGGGCGCGGGCGCGTGCGCGTGAGTTTACGGTACACACAAACAAACGGGAATAAACAAACACGGGAACAGTCATAGGACACCCTGAAATGTAACCAGATGAGACATATATACAAGTTTGCAATGCAGCAAAGGATTGATCAAAACCTCAAAGAAGAAACATCAGGTAGAGCGCATTTCTGGCCACAGCAGACATCCGGGTCAGAGGTCAAACAGACTTTAAACCAGGAACAAGATTCACGTTCCCTGCACGCGAACACATCGTTCAACACCCCCCCCCCCCCTTCCACCCCTTCACACACAAAGAACCAGCAACAGCCAAAAGTAAGATTGAAAACTTTCCCGTCAGTTTCATCATAGGATCTAGTAAACACAGCAAAATGACCTCGTGCTGGTTTGCGTTGTAAAGCCAGGAAATAGTTGACAGCTCGAGCACATTGTACTTCATTACCTACCATTGCGGCTAGTTTTGACAAAAGTAAATGCATCGCACGGTTAGAAATTAAATAAAATACAACAAAATTACAACTTTCAAGCGGCTAGGTTTCAAATTAAATATCGGTGTAATTAGCAAGGGAATGACTATGAGCCTTACTCACGTATTACATAAGCGGCTTAGCAGGTTGGTTATTCAGGACGCTTTAAACACTTTTGGTCATAGCGCGTCAATGGGAGAAGGAAGGGAGAGTGGAGGCATGTCCCCGGGGGTAACCCCCTACTCTTTACGAAGAAGGACATGGGATCTTTATCCTGCGACCACACAGACATGGCCACAGCACGGCTCGAACCACCGATCCACGTGCCGTTAGGCTCTCAGGTGGACAGAGCACTCGATGCGAGCGCTCTAGCCGACTGAGCTATCGCGCCGGCCCCCAGCTTAGCAGGCAAGTATAGTCTGCTGACCGAAAACACATTTTACAAATAACGTTACGGCTCAGCATGGGGCGTTGTCACAGATTATGTCAGCCATCGCCTTTGACGCACCACGGAAAGCTAATTATAATGAAACCAAAATGGAAAGTAGCATACCGCTACAACCCGATATAATAATGAGATAAGCGCCCGGTAAGACACGCATTGAACACGATTTCTGACACCCAGTTACATTACTATTCAACTCTTTTGTGTACAATGCAACAAGATAATGGATTAGGCGTCAGATATGGAATGGCAAATGCTTCTGTCCGTGCAATGGTTTAACGATTAATTAATTACCAGGCCGAATGGTGTCATTTAAGGGCCTGGCTCAGTCCCAAGCCAAGCGTTGCGCTTTCATATATAATCTTCAGCTTCACAAGTTTTTCTCGTCTATTTTTCATATTAAGATCACTGTCGCCTTGTAAAACCGTTTCATTCGAGAAAAAAAACCCTGCCAAAACAACCGCTTATATAGGATCTACCTGTCGTAAAAAAAGATCATTAGTATAAAGATCAAGACGTTGCCAAGACAACGAGGGGGGTTAGGGTGCAGTAGTTACCCGGTCCACCAGCACGCCGCCGCCGCCGCGTACCCATAGTACAACGTCTCATGGCTGTAGTCATAGCGACAAGACTGTCCCATCGAAGGATACCCCATGGAAGGGTAAGTCTCAGCCCCGTGGTAGCTATGGTAAGCCTGATGGGGGTTTTCTCCCCAGTACCCCGCGCCGCCGGCACCATCACCACCACCCCCTCCTGCTCCTCCTCTGCCGTCGCCTCCACACGCAGCAGTTCCCGGGGCGGCCCCAGAGACAGTGTCGCCATCCTGCGGCCAGTACAATCCACTTCCTGGGGCGTTATATTTGCAATCATATCCATTAGCGGGAGCCAGTGATTCGGGGTCTTGCCGGGAGGGGGCGCCGTAGGAGTGGCAATGCGACATGGCCTCTGTCAGCAGTCCCATTGCAGTTTCTGCAAAGCTCACAGATACCTCACTTGTTTTCGATAATATAATAATATAACTATAACTAATATAACTAATATTAGCGCATATATCTCGTGCAGGGATAAAATGTCACGAGGTTCCTCCTTTTTTCGGTCAGTAAGGCAATCAATTCCTGTTAATGGTCGCGGAAAGAATTTGCATATGGGATGCACAGAGCTAATTAATGGTGACGGTGTTCCAGGTATGCCAGGAAACTTCTAACACTCCAGCCCGTGAACTTCATCCGGTCCATGCTCTGATGAGCAAGCGTGATCACGCGACAAACGATCTCGTGAAGTCAGCAAAATTCACCCATTTTTAGACACATTTCTGAGTGTCGTTACATAAGCTTTACAGGGAACTTTTTCCGGTAGAAAGTGCTCGCTATTCCCCTGACTACATAAAGTTATCTAAACGTATGCGTCCATCCGCTGAACCGAGTTTGGCAAGCTCCCAAGGACACTGGCAAAGTCCACCACATGAATGATGTCTCTTCTTGACACTTTTCTCCGTCTTTGTTGTTGCTTTCTTTAAAAAAAATTCCACGGGCTTCACGTAGTTTTTCCCTTGTCCAGACTAATCCAGTATTAAAACAAAATCCAGAATTGTCCACAAACTTCGACGAACTTTTGCTTCCTTGTTTGATGTCATCAGTGGGGAGAGCAGCGAGCTTTTGGCGGGCAAGCTGCGGTCGCATCCTGCTTTATAAAGGCAACATCTGATATAGCCCGGATTGTACAACCCTGCCAACTGCGTCTCAGTCAGTGGTGACGCCTCGAGAAGTTATAGAGGCGAGGGGAGAGGGGAGAGGGCCGGGAGGGAGGGGCGACGCAAAGAGAACATAGTGAGTGGCAGAGTTTTCCTGGCAACGAGCGCGACGAACAAAAGCCGTGAATAGCGCGTCATCGCGCGACCGACCAATCACGGACCGCTCTGAAGCTGTCCCGCGCAAAGCGCGCGCTCGACCGTCAAGTGTCGTCTGCGACGAACGGTCAGCAGCTGAAACTGACCGCGCGCGTTCTTATCTGTCGCTAAGCGTGTATAATTACAAGGATTTGTAAGTATATATACCTATCGTTCTCAAACACTCACTGGACATTGATGTAAAGTCAATTAGTCGTAAGTCAAGTGAAGTCGTTTGACAATAATGTGATGATAGCCTTATAATTCCACAGCTACCCGTCCAGTGGGACTGGTTGCGGCCTTTTTGGTGGCAGAGCCCTTTCCTTGACTTGACAAACTGTTTTTCTTTGATGCTAGTAAATTACACAATAGTATAATTATGATAGTCCCGCCATTGTGATAAAACAACATAGGAAACCCATCCCAGCTGCCTCGCCACGTTTATTCACTGAGCTGATATCGTAAGCAATTGCCTGCAATACTGGAGGGATAGTCGATCCGTGGACCTGTTCAACAACAAATACTAGGCACTTCGCTTAGGATGTATCATTGGTTAAGAGACCCCACCAAGTGATTAAATAAAAAAAAATTCATATTGGGAATTATGAGTGAAAATATATCACCGCCCCTTTCGCAAGTTATAGCAAAAACTAGCACGCATACACCCCCCCCCCTCCCAAACTGTACACCAATTTCCTAAAGCGTACGGCGGCCCTGATGGATGGTATCTATAAATTATGATTCACGTTGCTATGGTATATAGCGCTGTGATCCCTAGGCTTGGGGTAAGTCACTTCGTATATTTCGAATTAACGCATTTCCACGTAATGTAAGATGTCCGTTTTCTTTAAAACGGGTCCATAAAAATGAAACACTGTTTTTCACCTCGTAAGTTGAAACTTAATCCATTACCTGCTAAAGATAATTACGCGGTTGATTACAACAGCTGTTTCTTCCAGACAATTCCTCATGGGATAGATACTTTTATTTTAAACATAATTTTTTGTCTTTTTTGTCATGGTAAGTTCACTTTACTCGGTACAAGGATAACTAGAGAACTAAAAGTCTTTATCGCAGTTTCTAGTCCGCGAACTGTACAGAGCTAACATCTCTTTGCACACTTCTTCTTCGCATCTGGCCCGAAGGCAAACTAGTTTTAAGCCGACGCAAGGCACGATGGGAGTTTTGATAATTTTTCAGGACCGTCTCATTTAACCAGTAACCCAAAACGGTATAGCCACTGACCATGACAACCTGTGCTTTCCACAGACCACTCGCAAGCCGGTTTACCCTCCGACCTAGCCGACCGAACAGGCAAGCCCAGCGGCCCCCACCCATCCACCTCTGATTATCATCACCCCAAACTCTATGGGGCTCAACTTCGTCCCCAGTTGCGTTAGGGGGTATGTATGTGTGTATGCGCGGGGGAGGGGGGGGGGCGTGCGTCTTCCATGATAAACAGAATGATATCAAGTAAATATACATTGTATTAACATCGGCCGTGCTGACATGAGGGTTAGCTTCACACAATCAGACAACTTGAGGATGATGAGTGATGACATATCTCGAGGATAGAGCCGCGAAGCGACATAGCTATTTAATATAATTCAATATAATATTAATTACTATTATTGGTAGTAATATTATGTATATTCTACTTATTATTATATTTATAATGTTTATTTTTCACTTCATACGCACCCAAATCTTTATTAGTACCATTATTGGAATTATTATTATATAATGCATCCTTTATTTCGCACACACCCAAATCAAAAACACGAACTACATATTAATATGCGCGACAAGAGAAAGAGCGACAGAAAGTGATTCAAGCCCAGGAATGAGGAGACAAAAGCGGGAAAAACAAGACCAAAACAATTAAAATGAATGCACAGCTACGGACCATCGGCTAATTACCCTGTGTCCCCCCCCCCCACCCCCCTTCCCTCTACCCCCACAGCAAAGCCCCGTGAGATTCCGTTACTGTGGCGACTGATACGTGTGTAGGAATGGATGGGCGGGGCAAGGGGGGGGGGGGGCGGGGGGAGAAGGGGAAAGGGGGGAGGGGAGAGGGGGAGGTGATGCGCATGGCTGGGAGGTGGTGGGGGGGGGGGGCGTGTAGGTAGACCAGCTGACTTGACCACCCCATTGTAACCTACAATTAACCCAGACCCCCCCAGCGCTCTCGTGCTGGACCCCTCAGGATAACCCATTCAACCCCTTCCCTCCCACTACCTTCAGGGAATGTTAAACTGGCATTACAACTACAATATAAAAATAAGCACATTTTAAAGACGGACACATTTGTATTTGGACATGTCCACTTGTCTCATAATAATAGGAATAATAATTCCATGTTATTACATTATCGCCACATAGTGAAGCCACGTGCGACGCCGAACACCTAACCGTATTGCATACGCCAATAAAACAGCGACGACTCATGTTACACGTCAATTAATGATAAAGGCCACTCGTTAACTGATATTCCAGCCGCCTTCAAGATGTTTTAACCACAAGGAAATATACATGTATAACATACAATCTGAAAACCAAGTCGCATCCTGTTGCGAGACTTGTTTATGCGTCGCGATAACAGCCCGCAACGCGTCTCGACTATCCCTAACCCACCCTCCAAGTGGCAAGAAACCACACATGCATGAGAGGGAGAGGGGGGGGGGGGCTACCCCCGACAACTCCACCTCACCCCCTCCTCTCCAACCCCCGACAAAGACATGCAGCCTTTACATGATGGCGAAGGGATCGGTTTCCGCACGGACCAGGTTACGCCTATCAATCAAGGAGGTTGCATCCTGTTCTTCCGGACCTGAGCAGATCCGGCTTCAGACGCCTATCCCGACAGATCTCCGTTTGGTCATCAATCACTCCATGACAGTCGTGATCCCCAGGGATGAGGAGTGGTTGCGTATAGGATCGAGGAATACGGCTCTGTTATACAAGGTCGGACGCCCAAGGTATCCATGTCCGGATCGCCTGCTACGCTTATCCGGATTGGGAGGTGACCTCCTTTCAGCGGATGTCGGGAAAAGAGGAGGATGGGAGATGGGGGTGGGTGGGCAGGTGGGGGGGGGGGTGGGGGTGGTCACAGCCCGGATCTGAAGATGATGTATGCGTTGTGTTGGGGGGAGTCTTCAGAATATGTCAGGAGTCTGGATATGACATGCCACGGATCCCAAAACAAACGTTGCCTTGACGACGTGCGTAGTACAATTTGGTAGCGTTTCCTGGTAACGCCTAGGTTACGCATACTACGTGTTTGTGACATCTATGAGATATGACTTAGGCCAAAGATTTTTTTGGGAAAATGCGGGGTTTTTTCCCAGTTGGATGGACTGAGGTCTCAGAAAATGTATGGGGGGGGGGGGGGACACCAAGAATGGGGCGTCCACGTTAAGAAAAGGAGGTTACCTGGCCCAAAAATGGGCATCTACGCTGAACAGGGCAGTCTCCCTGGACCCAGCCCCTCTCTGGATCTGCCAGCGTGCGATACCTATACCAATAGCACACGAGGGTACGATGCCTATGGATATGGGTGTTCAGGCGCAGCGCTGAGTACAGAAGAAAAGGTGCCAGACCAGTCATTGTAACCTCCAAATAACCATTCATGGTAATTCTAGTAACAAACGCGTAGTAATTATTAATGTCCGGGAGTATACATGAGGTACACATATATTCTGAGTATACATGAGGTACACATATATTCTGAGTACACATGAGGTACATATCAGAGTACATGAGGTACATATCAGCATATCTGTAGTATCATGCACGTCTGCTTATTCGGAAAAGACAAAAAAAAAGATGCGAATTTAATACGTTACTCCCCTCAAATACTCACCCAGACTCAGACAGATAAACAGTTCGTGCACCGTTGCAATTAACAGGGGTGTACATTACCCTTAATCAGTCCAACACGATTTTTTGCCCTAAATATAAATATAACATGGCTCAATAAGGAGTCGAAAAATGGTGGGGGGTGTGGATAAGGGGGGGGGGGTAGCTGTAACGATTGGGGTCGATTTGTCACCAAGACAAGAATAGAGCACGGACGCTAAAGAGAGACCACATATAGTGGGAGTGGGCGTTTTATATTTCTATGGCAAATTGTTAAAAACATCAATTATGAAAGGAAAAAAAACGAAACCTGAAAGCTAAGTTGCGCCAACAATCATCCCGACAAAAATGAAGTGGAGATGAAATACAATGATATAAACACAGCCCCGAGATGCAGGTACCAGAGTTCGTACATATGATCTGCGGATCAGCACGCTTTCTAATGTGCTAAGGTTAGGAGGGGGGGGGGGGGGGGCGGGTCAGATACGATAGGACAGCCCTTAGATGGAGTAGGTGACTCTAGACATGTATATATATACCTTGTGAGACTGACTCACGGTGGCCGAGGCGCGATATTGTGTAATATTGCTATTTGTGAGTATATTTTATTGTGTAAACCATCTGTTGGGGCATTAATATCATTTATTGCCAAAGCTCTGGAAATACACATATGGGGTTCACGGCATAAGCCAGCCGTTTAAATAATTAAATTCCACCCGAAATACCGCGCTCAACCCAAATCTCGAATTCAGCCGCCCTGGATAGTTAAAATACGCTAGTTTTAATAAATCGCGTTCCAAACACTGAAAGTCGATATGTCGCCGAGCTTCGTATAATTAGTCTATACAAGAGATCAAAGATACGAGCATTTTTTGTCAGCGGCACAGAGCGTTAGACAAATTAGGCTGGCGGGGTTGTCGGTGACGTGGAGTGATTACCGTGATGCGGTAAACCCATCTCGTGGTGATACCCAGCGGGAGTGGGGAACCCAAGACCGGCACGGCGGCGGGGAGGCCGACCCGGGCCGGCCGGGGGGACAATAGAGGCCTCGGGGCGGCCCGTCGCGGCCTAGGGCGGCCTGGGGCCCCGGCACGCAGGCAGGGTCGCCCCGGGGGCCTTCCCCGACTGGCATTTCCCACGTCACACACACAATAGGCCGGAAAGCCGGGGTTCGCCGGTGTCCACCCATAGCCACCGTATCCCCCCCCCCCCTCCCGACGCCGCCCCTCTAACACTCTCTCCCTCCCTTCCGCCCTCTCTCTGGGTCTCACCTCCGCCCCGGGGGTAGTGCCCCAAAAGAGCAAGGGAGGGAGTAAATATGCGGTTCAACCCTCATTCAGCGTCACCCCCCACCCAACCCCCTCTCCTACTCCTCCATCTCCCCGTTAACAAGCTATGACCCAAACCATCTCTGTGTCAAACCTGTACACGACAATTTCACAGGTATTGGACCTTCACAATAGAATTGGGGTGGAGGCAGGGGGAATTAGGAAGGGAGGGTGGATGTGAAGGAAAGAGGGAGGAGGGATAGTGGTATTAACAGAGGAAACGAAGTTCACCATACAGGCCCAACCACTGCCGTCCTCTCACTGGACCTCTTGCATCCCCCCCCCCCCCACCACACCCTCTTCTCTTGCCGCCATCCGCCTCTAGCCCCAGACTCTCCCCATCCCCCCTTCCATCACTTCCTTGCCATGATCATCTGACCAATCCTTCACTGTGACAGTGAAAAGACAAATCCCCCCCCCAAAAAAAAATAAATAAAAAAAACTAAACTATATGCACCTTCGTGAAACAGGGCGTGAGGGGTAAAGGTGGGGGGCGTGGGGGTGAGGACCTCAGCGGTCATGATGTGAGCCAATGGATGGGGCGTCCCATTGGAACGGTATTCCTGCCCTGTCTGAGGTACTCTACACCGTGGTTCTACAATAGGCACCCGGATGACAGCTTCTCAAATAACCCAGGTGTCCATGAAGTCACCAGGGTGCCGCCTGCCGGGGTATCAGGGGGGCGGCACGACACCCTCGCCATTGTTGTTCATCATCCTGACACGTTGCACAGGAAAAACACTTAACTAATGCCATAGCATAGTATTAACTACTCGCCTCATTCAAGGTGAACACGCACAGGGCACGCGAGTGTATGCGCTGTTGATAACTTCGCAAAATAAGTAACATACACAAAAATGATAGTTGTTCATTCGTACCAAGAACGTGTTAATCTTCAAAAATAATATTTAAAGTTCATGTTATAATGGAGGTAACCAATAGTTCTTCCGTGATTGGAAATGTCAACTTATAATTGTTAATCACAGTGGGAACCCGCAAAGCAAGTGGCTGATATACAAGGAAAGTAGACACTGGGTCAGCGATTGTTAATACGCCAGAGAGGCACAAATTATCTCCACAACTGGTAATATCCGAGGAAGGTCAAAGTAGTTCAGCAGATAAAACATGACAAGAACGTACACAGTTGGTCGGTAGTTGTTTATACCCCAGGAAGGTCATCCCGAAGTTAAGTCCGAGCGCAATCAACACTCACATCTTTCCAGCCGTCTAGGGTCTAATAAACAGACGAACGCTCTATTTGAGCTTAACTCTTTTTTTAACTGACATGTCGCAGGGACAGTTCGCTTTCTGCCCGAGGCATGAGATCACAACCTCTGTGATTGGGGCGACGTGTGTGTGTGACACTCACAATTACACACACCCGTGGACAGGTGTCATAATACACTACGTGAATCTACTTCGCCACGGTCCCGCGCCTCGGCGCAAACTCCGGATACTACTACAACGCGAGAAAAGGAGGGATTTATTTACCATCAAATAAATCTAATTCGCTGAGCACCCCCCCACCCCTTCCTCCGCCCTCCCCGGCCCCTCGACGCCCCTAACCAACCATTCAAGAAACTGCGTATTCTTGTATTTTATTTACCGTTTCACCAGATTTGAAATGATTCACTGGGTTATCAGCTTTCCCATCAGGAACCTGTTGCTGTTCCGCTTCCCGACCTTGTCGGGTGGATCCGACTTCACAGGGGAGAGAGCAGTGGGCAGACGGCACTAAACTTTATTTAACTGCCGTTCTTGAAGGGTCTCATTAACCCTTCGTATCCCAGGGGTGAGAGTGTACCGCCCTCCCAACTACCCACCCCCGCCACCCCTCCCCTACCACCGCGTGCCAGACCCACTTCGCTGATCCACATATGCCGCCGGCGACCAATCTCTGGGCACTAGCGATTTTACACCTGTTTGGCTGGTGCTACCTATCACCTTATTTGTCCCGGTACACCTCACATCGTGTCGTCCGGATCCTTGACCGACAGCAGGATTCCCGCACAACCACCATGATCGTGGGCATTCAGGATATTACATCCGCTTTTGTAAACCAAACGACGTTTGAAAACGATAGTTCTTTGATATTTAAAGCGGGTCATAAAGTATTTATTCCATAGAGAAACAAAGTTAATGATTTACGTCCTTGTTGCAATGTTATTAAACACATTTTTATAAAGATCAATAATTAAACGATAGACCTACAGCTCCTACATAATATTTGAAAATATAATATATATAAATGTATAATAATGTATAATGTAACCCGAGATATATAACGGGTGCGGAAATAAACTGCCAGAGCATAGGCCTACATGCTGAGGACGTCAACTGCCTTCATAATGCCCTGGATATCAAAATGGCGGCAATTAATATGATGTCATCGCAACGTGACTCACTCGGCCACGAGCGGGAAGTTTACTGCGTGATCGACTCACTAGAGGTCGCCCTTGAACTGGCCATTAGCCCCCCTTTTATCGCTCACCAGACCCCCAGCACCCACTCGTCGACAATGCTTTTGACTTCAAGGGAAAGTGACAGGTCAACCCATACTGTTAAGGTCTCGAGAGTCTCTTAAATGACATGTCGTTTGCGCACCTCATGGACCAAAGCCCCCCCACCCCAACCCTCTGAATATATCATAACTTGAAAGTCGTCATGCTTTTAGTTCAATTACCCCCACCCCACCCACACAACGCACATCGGCTCGCGCAATCTGGAGCACAGTTTAGTATCACCGCAAGCGGACGAAGAGGAAGGGAACCCCCGGGAGACCCCCCCCCCCCTAACCGGGAGGTAGTACGGGCGATAGAGGGAGGTGGGGTGGGGGGGGATCCATACATACAGGTAGCCTACGACAAACCGCAGGTGTGACCCTGTTCCTGCCTCGGCGTTACAGGGGCCCGGGCGGGGATCCGCGGTTGGGGGGTCCGCCGTGGGGGTTCCCGGTGGGGGGTGGCGGTGGCCGGGGGCCGGTGGGCGCCGACCCCCACCAGCCCGGGGTACCTGTCGCCTCCTCCCGCCGCCCGGCGCTGACCTCGAGACCGGAGCGAGACCGGCACGAGCCGACTCCACCCCCCGAGGGGGTTTGGGGAGGGACATTTTCCCCAGCCCCCACACCCCCACCCCCCACTCTACTACCCTCCTCTACGTAAAATAAACCGTACACACCTAATATTGAACAGGTCATCCCACCATAAAATACAGACAATGCCAAACTTCGCTTTCTCCACCACCCCGCCCGCTCCACCCAACCCACCTTCTGAAGCCCCCCCCCCCCTCTCCGCCCAACCACGATATTCCGCTTTGTTTCAAATCATAAAAAAGCCTTCGAGACA
Source organism: Arenicola marina (assembly GCA_964019135.1). NCBI lineage: Eukaryota > Metazoa > Annelida > Polychaeta > Arenicolidae > Arenicola > Arenicola marina. Next base: position 20,688,252 of record OZ025248.1, on the reverse strand, counting down.
TCAATGGAAGGTTTAGTCACCGATGGTTACGGTTTCTAATTGCCTCTCAGTGCTGAGAGAGCCGCGGGGCTGCCCACTGACCCACCTAGGCACCACTAGTACCCCTCCCCCGCCCCCGCCGCCCATAGCCACACGCCTGGGGGTCGGGGAGAGGCAGGGGGGCCACAAGGAAGTGAAAACACTGACCGCAACTGCCTTTGTTCTGGGAGACACATACAACTGTGACAAGAAACGATGTGCAGTTACCTGCACCTGGCTGGGCTCCTCGAAATGTGGTCGCTCTGGTTCTACATGTTCAAAGGGACACCGAGTGAATATATTAACTTTATTATTATTGTGATTGGCAACACCCAGTGCGATAGGTGGGCCGGGCTGCCCGTCAAAGCGGCAGCAAGTCATATGCGACCGGATTCGCCAATGCCCCGTGCCGTTTAATGTGAGCGATATTGACATACTGGTCATAAACAATGAATATGAGTATGTATTGTCCAGTAACGAACTACAAACACTTCCGCTCTAAGGCTACATCTTTTAATCCAGCCAAAAACACAATCAACTTGGACCCAAGTATACACATGTGGTAATCATGGGCGATCAGCACATCAACAGACGGACTGTGAATTTCGTTAAGATTACAGTTTTCCCACAAATCCGCTGATTTAAGTAAAGTACCGTGTAACACCGAAACCACAAAAGAATACCCCCAAAATCTGCCAAAAATAAAAAAAACTTCTGATGAAAAATAATAGTTATATTAATAGTTGGCCAATGCTTACAATATTTGATCAGTCCAAGGAAAAAAAATACTCTTTAGAAATTGACCCTGTCATGGTTGTGGCCAATGAAGCGTTAACATAACTGGCCCAGCCACGATGACACTGAATAACCGGCAATTACCCCGCCTCACACACTAAGTACAACCCCCCTCCCACCCCGCCACCCCCCAGGGAGACATCACACGGGTGGATAAATCAATACTAAAGTACCTGAGTTATGCATAACACGCTTACTATAGTAAATATCCGTTGACAGCGTATTATTTACGCTCACGTAATGTAACTTGGCGAGAGGTGGCAGATACACTGATTGCTTCCTCAACGCTCCCAAACAATGCAGATGTACATTTCATAATTGGCGAGCTGCTGTGAGACACGGCAGTGTCAATATCACCTGAGGCGCGAACAAATGAAGCATCACTCTCGCGGTAGAGGGCGCTCGTTCTTCACCACGCTATAGGGTCAGAGGAGTGCCCTCTGCTGGGAGATTGGTGAAGCATGAAGCGACGTTAATCGTGACGCTGAGTTCCCTGTGTTCGTACGATATGTCGGAAACGGCGTGAATATCGAACAATCATTATTATAATAGTTATATATATAAATATAATAGGCAAGTATGCGGTCTCTATGAAAGCAATTAGTAAGTGCATTCATTTATACCTTGAACCACGACATCTTTTTCCCACGTTCTATTATTATATTAACATTATTATAAAGTTTACATCAGACAGAAAACCAAGCACAATAGAAAAATATACCCACTTAACCAGTTATTCGGTGATTTAAACACGTAGGGGTAGTCGATAAAGATATCTTATCGTAACAAACTGGTTTCTAAGGGTTACTAATATATATAACATCGCTACTCCCGGGTGGATGTACCACTCCCCCCTCTCCCAACCACTCATCCTCGCTATACCTCGGGGTATTTCGTCCTAAATGGTGGTTTCTTACTTCTCGACCGCTTGAACATTTCTGAATGGTCTCAAATTTATTCTTTTTTAATTCGTCCTTTCATATTTCATGAACGATGAGATAAACATTTCTTTTGGCCATAATCGTGAGTGGCAGTATTAACATGCGATGTGGCTGTAGTTAGCATGCATTGCCGCAACGTGGCTATCGTCAACAGAGCAACAGGTCCCTCCTCTGTATCACGGAAACAGTCTAGGTTCCAAACCATCAACCCGCACAGGACGCAACGTTATGATGCAAGAGAAAGGAGTTCCGCAGTGTGTAGCAATGCGTCCAGTCTCGCGGTCCGTATGGGAGTCGCAAAGTTAACATGGTTAATATAGCCTAGTCCTATGGCTGTATGACGGGCAGGAATCGGTAGTGCCCGTCTGATAGCTACCCATGTCATACTGATCCACATGACATGCGCCACATGAAGACTAAATCAAATCACATACTTCATATCGCCAACAAAAATGTATGCAGTTTGTACATATCACTTCCGATCTCACGAGGACAAATGAACTTCCCGGACCAGACCTTTTAACCACAATGCGCAACGAAAATACAAAACACACCTATATGTTCCGTAATATGTCTGGATATCCCGATTGTTTCCGTGATATTGTTCCATATTCGTTTAAAAAGTTCATCCAATTTCAATTCCAATTTCAGAAAATATCCCACGCGGTTTTGACTCTTTCCACGGTCACTTGGGGGAGCCACTGTCGCGAGGGGACATTTGCGAATCGCTAAATACGAGTGGCTCAACACCTGACAGGGCGAATCAGCATGTCAATAAATACCGTTTCCTCTTCGAGATATCCACCTTATTGAAAGACGGTTCCATGTGACCTGTTATACCAACAAGTAGACATCCGGGAAGTTACCTCCCAGAACACACAGGACCCTGGTTAAATGACCCGCTTATCTCATCTAGCACGCGGCTCTGTTGACTGAACTTCTAGGACAGGAGGCCGGGTGTTCCACCACCAATCCCGCACACCCGCTCAATTAAAGCCGCTCGTACAACGATTGTTCACCCATAAAATGACTTTTACAATTTAAAAAAAAAACTGCATAAATTGTCTTTTCTTAATTATATTTAGTTCATGCTGACGCAAGACGCAAGACGCAAGACGCAAGAATGCGGATATAACACGTGGCAGCGTGACCTTCAAACCAAGTCCAAGGGCACTGCATTATGCAGATCCGCTCTCGGATAGTTTCATGATGACATAGCAACAACAGAAATAGAAGGTTTATAATATATACTGCAGACTATGAGTCAAATGAATAGGGAGTTCATAAGAGGGAGTTCATATGTTCGGAAGGGACACCACATTTTTGCTCACGGCAATGTCACAGTGTCAATGGATCCCATGAGCCAGACCATCGTTCCTTTAAACCTGGCACAGGGTGTGGATAGGTTGTTTCCATCCCCTTGAAGGGGACGAGAAAAACCCATCTACAACATGTGCCCCTGCTCTCCCTGTCTAAACGAGGGAGCATTCTTTAATTTAGGTTCCCCAACTTTTTAGTGCACCCCCCCCCCACCACCACCCGTAACCCCGGTCGTCAACTCCACTCGATCCCCACCACCCGCCGTGCCCTTTTCTTATACAACATCCTAGATCCGCCCTTGCAACCCCTGAGAACCACATGGTGCTTCTGTCCCACAATCCCGAATTAAATCTTCGACGATCCAGACATTAAAGGGAACAGATTGATAGAGCATACCGAGGAAAGAAACGACATAATTACCAATTATACGTAGCAGTTAATTCTGGATAAGCCCCCCCCCCCCCCCGCGTAGAATGTTAGAGGAACAGTGAAGCCTTACGTGAGCCTTAATGAAGGAGACGTCACTCCCGGACAGCATCCCACAATCCCAACACGTGACCGGGCGACAGGGATCCTGTGTGTCTGGGCACGGATCCTGGTCTGTCCTGGGAGCATCGATACGGATGCAGAGCGAGGGTGACGAGAATCTGGAGCTGCACGGGGCGCCAGACAGTCATGCCATGTTCAAACATGTCCTGGCCCATGTCCACACCAAAGAGACAGGCAGAGAGAGAGAGAGATAGAGAGAGGGGTAGGGAGAACGGGGCGGGGGCTTAACATTAATTTAGAGGGGGCCCTGGCGGAAAGAGAGATAGACGGTATGGGCCAGGCCAGGGGGTCAGTGAGAAACAGACACCATGAGCCATTGCATGTGTTCTATCACATTTTATATCTGATTTTCAATTCACGACGTCCCGGGGGAATTCACTCCTCGTGACAAGGCAAACACGATCTCTCACTAAGCGGAACTGATGACGTCAGACCAAATTAGGACCGTAAGAATTAACGGCAGCGAAAATGCTGGTGTAACCGAACCTAATCCAAGGAAACAAGAGAAACAAGTATCTCCTCAAATTTCACATCAAATCAAGTTGATTGAAATAGAAAGCACTGTGTACCACAGGGCTACCATTCCTGTCCACAAACAGGCCCAGGACGCTGCTCGTCCCAGGTGGGGGGGGGGGGGGGGCGTCAAGCTAATTGACTGCTCGGGACGTGCTGCTCTTTTTCGTGCATTTTGCTACGCAAATTGGTCCTAAATTATACACTTTTGGTACCAGCATGGGTCTACATTATGGGGCAGTTGGTACGCGAATGGGTCCGCTCAATCAAATTCAAATCGAAGAAGGGCCGATTTGCTGTTTTTTCTAGTCGATGGATGAAGCGACAAAGTCAGTTTCTTGTTTATAAAGTCTGCAATCCAAAGGATTTTCGTCATAGTAAATTTTGCCAAAGTCGTCCAACAAGATGTTGGGGCTCCCAGAGGCACCTCGTGATACATTTCTGTATCGAGTTAGCCTCTCGGGTGGTCATTATCCCCCCAACTACGAACTGCCTCACCAGAGGGCGGCACAAATCGCCCTGATCCTTCAGTTAATGCTCAGATCGGGTCCACGTCAAACGGTGCTGACACTAGCGGCGCCTAAAGACACTAATTACCCCCGAATATATATTTTAACTGTAACATCTTGCCCCGAATATGTTATTTTGTGTCCAGATAACTGCATTCGCATTAACCTTGCAAACTTGTTTTCTGGTTTGGTATGTTGTTTTAATGTTGCCTCCCCCCCCCCCCCCTCGTGTCTAGTTATTTGAAGGGTTGTGGGATTCCCAGGACTCCCCTACCCCACCCCACCATCACGGTTCTCACAGTCACACGACCGGCCCCGGTCACCGTGGGCGTTACCCACGCGCTGTAAGCCTGGTCTGGTATCAGACGTCACTCAGACTGTGGGGGTGGTTTTAAAACGGGGTCACCAGTAAAACCACCCACGCACGCCGCGATGAAGCGACGTATAAATCATATAACGAAACGAAGTGGGTGCTGTTCTGTAAATTCTGTGTCTCAGTCCAATAGCCATAATAACATGCGTATCTTAACGTGTTCGTGCCACGATTTTGTCTTGCGCAGAGTTAACTTGGTTTAGGGAAGATAAACAAATAACAATTTGTTTTAATGGATGTTTACCATTTTTATTTCACGATATCACTATAAACGCGTTCGTCTAGGTAGCAAAAGTGAGATCCAGCGGGTTTATTTCTGGAAGCATTGCCTTTGAGCTTTAATTGAAAATTCCCCAATGATGTCACAAGATTGACAGGTGAGCTTTGATGCAGTGCGTAGACATCTGTGGTCGAGGGCGTGCATTGTTTCAATATAAAGTCTCAATATAAAAGCTCATGCGTTTGTATTCCCCTTTGACGTCACTTTCCTCGCTCGCAAAAGTTAAATTGGTAGGTGCGAAAACAAGTGGAAAAAGTATGCCCTTCTACTATATGGTGCGTTACAGTTCCATAATATAAGCGCGGATACACAGAAGATTAATACGAGCTAACGCTGTTTTGGCGTGGCACCAACACTTTAACACATTATATTATATGACATATATATATCACCAACAACCTTTCGCGCAACTGTTAAACTGATAATGGGCGTCACTCCGTACCGTTTCACCCAGCAGACTCCTGAACAAAATTTACTCGTCCATCCAACCCACGCCCCCGTCCATCAACCCCAACCCCCCACCATCACCCCGCCCATAAGCCTCGTCCCCCGCATCAACAACTGGAAGGACTTCTAACGATACTCGTGGGCAAGGTCAATGCTGGTTGTTTGAAACACACAGAGGACATCAACATAAAGCCATCCACCCACCCAAGCACGGATGACTCGGCACATTCGCCTCTCAACTGTACTGCCTCCTCCAACCAGCTCCAACAACAACAACTAAATGGCTGCCAAACACCGGGGCTTCACTCCGTCAAATCTAAGTCAACCGTTGCCGCCAATATCTTCCCATTGACATAACGCACAGGGCAAAGCTCATCACTCGTAAATGAACTTCTCTTTTTTCGACCAAAGGCTTAGAAAGTCGCCTAAATGTCTTCCTCGAGCAGGTAGGCCAGACCTGTCAACATATCTCACAGACCGTAGGATACAACATTGGCAAACGAGGAAAACGCAGCTCGGCTAAAACATGCATAGACCAAAGAATAGCCAAAGCGCTGGAAATCCCGCATGAACCACCCCAGCATCAGCCGAGCCAAGGTGGTCACAACACTTATCCAGGTCACCCGGGTTCGGTGAGGGTGGGATGGGGGGTGGCCGGGGCTGTACAGAAAGGGGTCCCCACCAAGGGATATTCTGAGATATAGACACATCGACCAGTCTGGTCAAACATTATGCAGGTATCTAAGGGTCCTCACCAAGGGATATTCTAAGATATGGACACATCGACCGGACCGGTCTGGTCAAACATTATGCAGGTATCTAGAGCGGTTTATAACTAAAAATCGTTCTTTGATACAGTGCTGAGTTATGACCTTTGTGGTCAAATATCATTCTGGTAAACCTTGTGAAAAACGGTCATTACACAGTTCCGGATCGGTTGGGTGTATATCTCTGACCGGGCATAGGTGTCCAAAACCACAGGGGAAGTGTTTTTCTTAATTAGGCTCAAAGTCCTCATATACTGATGACCCTCTGCCAGAGTTCAGGGCGTCAAGTTAGCCAGACGAGTACGGGTTACCAAGGATAGGGTATAAGTATCCACTATCCTTGGGGTTACAAGCACTTCGTAGCTTCAGATCCGAAAAAAAACGACAGCTTCCAAAATAACCATTTTTTTTGCATATGCCCAGAGACCAAATACTACAGAGATCACACACTGGGACCATCCAGTATATATGTCGTGTACATATATGTGAAGATAACAAAGCGACAAACTGCTTTGTAACCGGACATACATTTATTGGTCCGTATTTGGCACGACACCAACCTGGTGGGGTGGAGGTGGTGGGGTGCAGTATCCGGGTCGGTGGGTGGGGCGCATTAGGTCAACATAACGCATTTGTTCAAGATTTTTTCCATTGCGTACTTTTGTTTGTGTAGGACGCAGGAGTTTCCCGTCACGCACTTGTTGCGTAAAACAAAAACGTGCCTTTAATATTCCATCTCAGCGCGTTATATAACGGTTACCACCAATTATGACGTCGATCGAACAATAAGTATAGATCATAGATATATTTAGATAGATATATTTCAGACCAGCACATTATCTTCCCAACTAGCCTCCGCAAAACACCTCCCAATCCGAGACCCTTTCCCTTGCAAACTCATTCTGACCCGTCGTGTCACATCGGCATTGCGTTCAATTACACAAAACCTCTCGTCTGGTACAGCATAAAACATCGTCCTACTACAGTCATTGTTCGGCGCCAACACCAGTGAACTAACGACCCTGATTGCTACGTCATACCAGTACGTTCAAAGTTATAATAACCATAAACCTACACGCAATTACAAATGAAAACAGCTATTCGAACTACTCTGATGAATACCATACACCTACAATGTAGCTATATATAAAATTCATATTTATATAAAATCAACCTATGACGTGTATATAATAATTTTAGTATCCAGGTCGTTGGTGTCACCTCAACTGACTCCTCCGCACCCACGCACCAGGGCCTCAACCTACGGCTCAAGCACGGCGGCTGGCTTGTTACTCATCCCACACCCACACACACACATCACCCGCTCCACACTTTACCACACACAAAAACTTCAGCCCGCTTTCCCCAAATGTCCCGCAAACGGATTCTCCTCACAGCGGTAGTACTACCATGTGCGGTTCACTCCGGAGTACTTCTGCACTGAGGACGTGGACGGGGCTCCCAGGTGGAGTCGCCCGTGGCCCTGTGACCAGTACGTTCGGTAGTTACACCCACGCCCCCTTCAATGGTCGGTTAGTTACGACCATCCCCCAGTCGCCAGAGACCCCTTTCTACCTTAGTTCATCCCAGTGTCGCAATATGGTGGGTGGATGGATTGGTGTTCAAGTCCCCGGTGTGCATAAATATTCAAATAACCCCTGGTAGAATGAGCGGTCAGGATGAAACGGCCCCAGACACAGGTGGGGTTCAAACCCAGTTTGCTACCTCCGATCCCGTGTTGACGCTGTGATCTGCACGACTAAACCATCCCATAAACATCCAATCACAATAAAATGTGCGAATTTCCTTCGTAACATGGCTCTCTCGTTAGAACAGCACAACAGCTGGCAGAGCCCGGCCGACCATTCTGTGAACGCATAACGACGCCACGCAGATATTACCCGATTACGGTAAAGCTATCCCTATGCCTGGCCGTATTGCTTATTTGACCAATTACAATATGGGATTCCTGCAAGGGTCTGTACAGCCATATATCAGGACTCAATGCAAAGCGGGTGAAGACAGGATCAAGAGACCAGCGTCCATTTTTCAAAATGTTTATTACCTAATGCCATTTTCTTCTATATTATCAAATTTATCAATTTTAAATTACATGTCCAATGCCATTTTTTTTTTACAAAAATTCTTCTCCGATTTTCGAGAAACAACTGTGTCGGTATCGACTTTTGACATGTCCGGCGTCGGAATTTCCATGGCAATGTCCGGGTCGCTTTTTTGAAAACGGCACCCAGCATTTGAGATAGTGAGCGAGTCTGGATCTGAGAAGTCCAGACAGTTTGATGTACCAATGGATAGACACCCGGAGCGAGAGTCGCACAAGATGGCTGTATTCCGGGCATCCATAAAGACGGACCCTGTCCCATGTCTGCCCACCACAAAGCCATAGAACTAGGGCTAATGATAGTCCACATTGGAAGCAGACATGATGGTTCCATCACAACGGGGATGATAGTTCCAACCCTAGAGGACAGTCACACCGCTAGGATGGCCCCAGACGGATAACCCCATCCCCGCTAGACCAGTCCCAGCCCGGGAGGTGGAGGATCGTATCTCTCCCCCTTTTCAAAATGCGACAAAGGGTTCATGTCATCCACCATTGCTTTGATATAGAGAACAGCTGGCTGGTTCATTGCACTTTAAGCCATGGACAAAGTAGCCAAGTGTGACTGCATCAACTGGGCGCCATCACAACCAGACAGCAATTGCGTTGTTGCATCGAGCGATCAACCTGGCAAGCTATCTGATAAAATGATATACATTTGCCGATTGCTCAAGCAAAGCAGCTAACAAGGGGAATTAAATGATTTGAAATTTTCGATAGCAACAACGATGAACGTCCATTCAGTTATTGGGAATGTAATACAACAGCGCATATGCAGCAAATTGGGCCTGGTTCTGTTCTCTCCCAGTTGGGTGGGGACAGGTCTGGTATTGGACAATGGAATATCTATCATTCGTCGCAATATATGATGATCTTAACACGCCCAGCTGTTTACACCCAACCGCCCAGGGTATGGGTGTCACCTGCATCGCATACATCCAGGCGCATTAAGTTGAAATCGATTACCCGACCTCGAGCAGTGCAAGATGCGAACCGGGTGAAATTGATCATGCTTATGTCACCAGAACAAAGTGACTTGGTCTGCTGCGGACGATGACTGTAAAACCCAGCTGTACCTGATCATGACGTATGTCACGTCATAAACAATCGCCGCATCCTCCCAGAAGTTTTAATGTTTTAATATGTTTAATTTACTGTAGACTTTAACCTCAACTCTACTCGTTTTCTACCTGAAATCAACTCCTTTCATTGCATATCAACTAGTATTTCCCCCTTGCAGGTGACGAGTCCCCTTGTTGTACTCTCAAACATGATATTTCCAACCTTCAGGTAGGTAGCGTGTTCGTATTGTCTTGAGTCTGCCCTGTCCGCTAGGTCAGTCAGGCCAAGCGGCTGGTGCATGGCTCGAGTCCCGCCTGCGCCAATGATTATGTGGCTGCAGGTCTTTGTTTGTATGTGGTTACTCCAGGAGACATGGCTTCTCTCTAACTTGTGCCTTCCCACTGTCGTGATACGACTCACGACCTTACAGTATCTTACCGGTACTTTACTTACAAACCCATTACATTTCCCCCTCTCAGGAAATCAGTCTGCCATTGCATTGTGAAGCATTACATTTTCCCCCTCTCAGGAAACCAGTCTGCCATTGCATTGTGAAGCATTACATTTTCCCCCTCTCAGGAAACCAGTCTGCCATTGCATTGTGAAGCATTACAATTCCCCCTCTCAGGAAACCAGTCTGCCATTGCATTGTGAATGAAGCATTACATTCCCCCTCTCAGGAAACCAGTCTGCCATTGCATTGTGAAGCATTACATTTCCCCCTCTCAGGAAACCAGTCTGCCATTGCATTGTGAATGAAGCATTACATTCCCCCTCTCAGGAAACCAGTCTGCCATTGCATTGTGAAGCATTACATTTCCCCCTCTCAGGAAATCAGTCTGCCATTGCATTGTGAAGCATTACATTTTCCCCCTCTCAGGAAACCAGTCTGCCATTGCATTGTGAAGCATTACAATTCCCCCTCTCAGGAAACCAGTCTGCCATTGCATTGTGAATGAAGCATTACATTCCCCCTCTCAGGAAACCAGTCTGCCATTGCATTGTGAAGCATTACATTTCCCCCTCTCAGGAAACCAGTCTGCCATTGCATTGTGAAGCATTACAATTCCCCCTCTCAGGAAACCAGTCTGCCATTGCATTGTGAAGCATTACATTTCCCCCTCTCAGACAACCAGTCTGCCATTGCACTGTGAAGCATTACATTTCCCCCTCTCAGACAACCAGTCTGCCATTGCACTGTGAAGCATTACATTTCCCCCTCTCAGGAAACCAGTCTGCCATTGCATTGTGAGGCATTACATTTCCCCCTCTCAGACAACCAGTCTGCCATTGCATTGTGAAGCATTACATTTCCTCCTCTCAGACAACCAGTCTGCCATTGCATTGTGAAGCATTACAATTCCCCCTCTCAGGAAACCAGTCTGCCATTGCATTGTGAAGCATTACATTTCCCCCTCTCAGACAACCAGTCTGCCATTGCACTGTGAAGCATTACATTTCCCCCTCTCAGACAACCAGTCTGCCATTGCACTGTGAAGCATTACATTTCCCCCTCTCAGGAAACCAGTCTGCCATTGCATTGTGAGGCATTACATTTCCCCCTCTCAGGAAATCAGTCTGCCATTGCAATGTGAAGCATTACATTTCCTCCTCTCAGGAAACCAGTCTGCCATTGCATTGTCAAACAACACATTTCCAACTCCTAGGTGACCAATCTCTTATTGCATTGTAAAATAAAACATTTCTGACTCCCAGGTGACCAATCTCCTATTGCATTGTAAATTAAAACATTTCTGACTCCCAGGTGACCAATCTCCTATTGCATTGTAAAATAAAACATTTCTGACTCCCAGGTGACCAATCTCTTATTGCATTGTCAAACAACACATTTCCAACTCCCATGTGACCAATCTCTTATTGCATTGTAAAATAAAACATTTCTGACTCCCAGGTGACCAATCTACTATTGCATTGTAAAATATAAAAAAAACTTATCTGACTCCCAGGTGACCAATTTCTTATTGCATTGTAAAATAAAACATTCCCCCCGCTCTTATGTGACAAGCTTCTCACTGCATTTCCTCTCTCTCAATCTTAAAAGTTACCAGTCTCTCAGTGAATCGCCACATATTACACTTCCACTCTCATATGATGGGTCTATCATTGAATAATGACACACCATTGGGACATATCAGCTACATAGGAAATGTCAAGGTATGGATGCTTCTAGAGGTGATGGGGGAGGGGAGTGGGGGCAGCAGGTCAATAAATTAAGTTAGTGCCTGTATTGCCTATATCTTATTCTTGTGAAAAAAAAATATACAGGTATGTTTTCAACACATTTTTTGACAACTTGGCATTGAAGATTATAGCTGTAACATAATTATGGAAATGTAACTACCAGTAAAACTGGCCCTAAACATCACTGTACTTTCTGTTTCATGTTAACTTTAAAATGGATAGCTGCATTAGTCATATATCATTTTACAACAACCATTGGTTAAAACCAGCTTTAAATATAACTGAATCAATTAACATTTGATTTTTTGTGGTTAAATAAAGCTTTGGCTTGCATTCATTCCTTCCATTATCAGTGCCTTTGAATATATATTATCATTCATAGCGAGCATAGCGATATAGATCCTAAAAAAATGATAAAATCTATATCTGAATCAAATACTGTAACGAGTTGGTGAAATCCAGTCAACCTCCACTGATTTAAATGGGAGAGACTGCATGTTATGTACACATGAGTGGGATTTGTTTTGGTCAAAGATTGATTACTGTAGGACTTGTATCTATATACTGTGGTCCCTACATTAATTGCGACAACAGAAGAAAAAATATTTAAAAAATATTACAGAAATAATTGATTGCTACATAAGGAAAAGAAAGCATCTTAAATTTGTTGAACTATACATACGTTGGGTCTCGGTTCCAGCCTGTATTTCCTAGAGGTTTTCAAAAAGAATAGGCACATTTGAGAATTGCATTCGCAGGTACCATCATATGCCAAAAACAAATATGGCGCCCAGATCTGAATGCTGGTGCTTTATAAAAAACGTCTTGCAAGTACAGATACAAATGATAAATCTTTTTGATTATTTGAAAGAATTTGATAGCTAAAAGATTAATCTATTCAAAAATTTGATATTTAGCCTCAGTGTGCCTCTAGATATTTCTAAATTTCCAAATGCCTTTTGAAAATCCCTGTGGGAAATACAGACTGTAACCGAGACCTAACAGAGTGGGTCTTCTTAGGCTAGGTCATTACATGATCACATAAGCCATGCTAATTGGCTTATTGATTACTTCCTGTTCAGGTACCTAATGAAAATACATGTTCAGTGAAAACACATTTTCATATCAATTTCTGATGACAGACTGAAATATTTATGCCACTTAAGACTTTTATTGCTTTATATTCATAACAGCCACATGCCTTACGACACCATGTTTGATCCCAAACACTGTGAGATGTCCACTTTAAAAGTTGCTGGAGATTTCAATACAAAACACTTACATATAATTCCTAGTTATTTAAGTTCCAGAACATTATCCTCCAGGAGAATCTGAGTAAAATAATTATGCTGTAAATAATACTTGCTCAAGTTTTGCCGGCACATTTTATTTTTGTCCTGTTGCATTCCCTTGTTGCATGAAGCCCCCAGATGTCACTCATCCATTCTGATAACCCTTTCTATTTATCAAAAGCCATCTAAGACAGGCTTGGAACCCCCAGATAAAAGCTTAGGAATGGGCAGCTATCTCGCTAGAGGGTATTTACCTGGATGAATGGGTGACACATGGTAGTCATTTAAAAAAAAAATGATAAGACAGCTTTACAGGATGGCAAAACTTGTCAGTTGACAACATGAAAGAGTTAAGCGAGTATTATTTGCAGCAAAGTTATTTCACTCTGATTCTGGAACTTAAATAAATCTAACTAAAAATTAGAGGTTAACATTTTGTATCAAAACATCCAGCAATTTATAAAGAGGACTTCTCACTGTTTTTGAGAACCAAAAAGGCAACTAACGCTGTAGCAGTATGGACAGCCTATCAGTCTGCCGGGGTCTGCCATAACTATAGTCAAGTTCATTCATGCCATTAACACTGTCTTTGGCCGATATTTTCATTAAAATTGGAGTGAGTGCTCGGAAGTTCATGGACAGGCTGCAGAACCCAGAGACCTAACCGATTCGATCATACTTTCCTTTATGTGCCAATCTATTTTTCCTATCATATCTAAAGTAATCTTGCACATGATGAAGCTCCATTGACTATAAACATCAGCCATTAAACAGATTAAAAGAAGGAACGTGCATACAACATTGCCTAGCAATAGTTGCCATTAGATGTAATGGAGATATCATAGCAGGCACAAGCTCCTTCTTTCACCTTGTTTTGAGGCAGACATTTGTAGTCAATGGAGCTTCATCATATGCAAGATTACTTTGGATAATATAGGACGAATAGATTGCTATAGAAAGGAAAATATGATTGAATTATCTGTATCTCTGGGTCTTGCAGCCTGTCTGTAAATTTCTGAACGAGCCCTTTAATTTTAACGAAAATATCGGCCCAAAACAGTGTGAACGGCATTAATGAATTTGACTATATTAATGACATCGAACTGGGCTAGGCAGGCCTATACAATATAAACAATAAATAACAAATATTATATGTATACACTAGCCCCCCCACCACCACCACCCGTCACTAGACAGTGCCTCTAGGCCAACAGACCAACAGAACAGATTCAGAGCGCTACGCTACTAACACTAAGTAACAGGTCTGGTTGTTTGTGGCATCTGGATTATGACTTGGCCTACTAATCTAATGAGTCACTCACCTCGACGATGTCACTGGCTTGGACTTGAGAGTGTAGGTTTCTTGAGTTAGCAGCAGTTCATTATCTTCTCCCAATAACAGTTGACTTGCCAACTCATCGAAAGACATGTCCACGCCAGATTCTTGCATCACGGTAAGTTACAAAGATCAAACTGAAGCTAAACTTAGGTTAAAATCGCAGGAAAGTTAAAAACCACCGCAAAGGAAAACAGTTTCCTGACGAGAACTAGGGCACTGTAGTCTTTCCGGTGCTGCCCACGTCCCTATCAGCCAATCATGTGTGATGTTGCATGCGCAAGGTCGTTTGTGTCCGCACCTCTCATTGGTGCACTTTGACGTAAGGTTCCGCTCATTTCTATTTATAGAACATGTGTCATCTAGAGTGGGGTTTCCTCGCTGACTCGCGGAAAACGAAACTATTTTGATCTGAGGGTTCTAGGATGCTGGATGGCACGTCGTGGGAGGCCTGGGAGGTGGAAGTGGGTTCTCCCGTGCCTGGTGCAGCATGGTTGCATGAGAAAGAGAGAGAATTCAGGGATGCTATTGCTAAACCAGGTCATTGATATACGAGGACGGAGAGGGCATTGATATACGAGGACGGAGAGGGCATGGATATACAAGAACGGAGAGGGCATAGATATACGAGGACGGAGAGGGCATAGATATACGAGGACGGAGAGGGCATGGATATACGAGGACGGAGAGGGCATTGATATACGAGGATGGAGAGGGCATGGATATACGAGGACGGAGAGGGCATGGATATACGAGGACGGAGAGGGCATAGATATACGAGGACGGAGAGGGCATGGATATACGAGGACGGAGAGGGCATTGATATACGAGGATGGAGAGGGCATGGATATACGAGGACGGAGAGGGCATGGATATACGAGGACGGAGAGGGCATCGATATACGAGGACGAAGAGGGCATGGTTATACGAGGAGGAAAGGGCATGGATATACGAGGACGGGGAGGGCATTGATATACGAGGACGGAGAGGGCATTGATATACAAGGACGGGGAGAGCATTGATATACGAAGACGGGGAGGGCATGGATATACGAGGACGGAGAGGGCATGGATATACGAGGACGGGGAGGGCATAGATATACGAGGACGGAGAGGACATTGATATACAAGGACGGGGAGACCATTGATATACGAGGACGGGGAGGGCATGGATATACGAGGACGGGGAGGGCATGGATATACGAGGACGGAGAGGACATTGATATACGAGGACGGGGAGAGCATAGATATACGAGGACGGGGAGGGCATGGATATACGAGGACGGGGAGAGCATAGATATACGACGACGGAGAGGGCATTGATATACAAGGACGGAGAGGGCATAGATATACGAGGAGGAGAGGGCATGGATATACAAGGACGGAGAGGGCATGGATATACGAGAACGGAGAGGGCATGGATATACGAGGACGAGGAGGGCATGGATATACGAGGACGGGGAGAGCATGGATATACGAGGACGGAGAGGGCATGGATATACGAGGACGGAGAGGACATTGATATACGAGGACGGGGAGAGCATAGATATACGAGGACGGGGAGGGCATGGATATACGAGGACGGGGAGAGCATAGATATACGACGACGGAGAGGGCATTGATATACAAGGACGGAGAGGGCATAGATATACGAGGAGAGGGCATGGATATACGAGGACGGAGAGGGCATGGATATACGAGAACGGAGAGGGCATGGATATACGAGGACGAGGAGGGCATGGATATACGAGGACGGGGAGAGCATGGATATACGAGGACGGAGAGGGCATGGATATACGAGGACGGAGAGGACATTGATATACGAGGACGGGGAGAGCATAGATATACGACGACGGAGAGGGCATTGATATACAAGGACGGAGAGGGCATAGATATACGAGGACGTGGAGGGCATAGATATACGAGGACGGGGAGGGCATAGATATACGAGGACGGAGAGGGCATGGATATACGAGGACGGAGAGGACATTGATATACGAGGACGGAGAGGACATTGATATACGAGGACGGGGAGAGCATAGATATACGAGGACGGAGAGGGCATGGATATACGAGAACGGAGAGGGCATGGATATACGAGGACGGAGAGGACATTGATATACGAGGACGGGGAGAGCATAGATATACGACGACGGAGAGGGCATTGATATACAAGGACGGAGAGGGCATAGATATACGAGGAGGAGAGGGCATGGATATACGAGGACGGGGAGGGCATAGATATACGAGGACGAGGAGGGCATGGATATACGAGGACGGGGAGAGCATGGATATACGAGGACGGAGAGGGCATGGATATACGAGGACGGAGAGGACATTGATATACGAGGACGGAGAGGACATTGATATACGAGGACGGGGAGAGCATAGATATACGAGGACGGAGAGGGCATGGATATACGAGAACGGAGAGGGCATGGATATACGAGGACGGAGAGGGCATTGATATTCAGCGACGGGGAGAGCATTGATATACGAGGACGGAGAGGGCATCGATATACGAGGAGGAGAGGGCATAGATATACGAGGAGGAGAGGGCATGGTTATACGAGGACGGAGAGGGCATGGATATACGAGGACGGAGAGGGCATGGCTGTATGAGAACGGAGAGGGCATTGATATAAGAGGACGGAGAGGGCATGGATATACGAGGACGGAGAGGGCATTGATATACGAGGACGGAGAGGGCATCCATATACGAGGACGGAGAGGGCATAGATATACGAGGAGGAGAGGGCATGGATATACGAGGACGGAGAGGGCATGGATATACGAGGACGGAGAGGGCATTGATATACGAGGACGGGGAGAGCATGGATATACGAGGACGTAGAGGGCATGGATATACGAGGACGGAGAGGGCATTGATATACGAGGACGAGGAGGGCATGGATATACGAGGACGGGGAGAGCATGGATATACGAGGACGGAAAGGGCATGGATATACGAGGACGGGGAGAGCATTGATATACGGGGACGGGGAGAGCATTGATATACGAGGACGCAGAGGGCATTGATATACGAGGATGGGGAGAGCATTGATATACGAGGACGGAGAGAGCATTGATATACGAGGACGGAGAGGGCATAGATATACGACGACGGAGAGGGCATGGATATACGAGGACGGAGAGGGCATTGATAGACGAGGACGGAGAGGGCATAGATATGCGAGGACGGAGAGGGCATGGATATACGAGGATGGAGAAGGCATCGATATACGAGGACGGAGAGGGCATGGATATACAAGGACGGAGAGGGCATGGATATACAAGGACGGAGAGGGCATTGACATATGAGGACGGAGAGGGCATGGATATACGAGGACGGAGAGGGCAGTGATATACGAGGACGGAGAGGGCATTGATATACAAGGACGGAGAGGGCATTGATATATGAGGACGGAGAGGGCATTGATTTACAAGGACGGAGAGGGCATGGATATACGAGGACGGAGAGGGCAGGGATATACGAGGACGGAGAGGGCATGGGTATACCAGGACGGAGAGGGCATTGATATACAAGGACGGGGAGAGCATTGATATACGAGGACGGAGAGGGCATTGATATACGAGGACGGAGAGGGCATGGGTATACGAGGACGGAGAGGGCAGGGATATACGAGGACGGAGAGGGCATTGATGATATACGAGGACGGGGAGAGCATTGATATACGAGGACGGAGAGGGCATGGATATACAAGGACGAAGAGGGCATTGATACAAGAGGACGGGGAGAGCATTGATATACGAGGACGGGGAGAGCATTGATATAAGAGGACTGAGAGGGCATGGATATACGAGGAGGGAGCGTGTATAGACGCGGGTACGGAGGGAGATGGTGGTATTCAAGGCAGGTATATCTTTTCTTTGGGCGGGCGTAGTTAGTTCTTTAATAGCTCACTTATTGGTTGCTTAAACATGACATTTTAAGTGCGATTAAAACATTTAAATACTAAATGAGGGACTAACTTTAGTTGATATATACTTTCCTGTTGCACGTTTACAAGAAAGCAATTTAATTTTTGTTTATCGGTAGATATTTTGCAGAATGCTGCTTGTCTTGATTAGTATTATCATAATAAAAAGTAAGGCTAGCATTACATATATATATGTTCAACTGTTTGCTTTTATTGATTACAATCTGAACCACACGACATACATGACGGTGGCACTTTGTTGCAACAAGGATACACGTTTATACCATAAATAACATCCAGCGAGGATCCAGGATTCCAATTATTACTAAAAACAACACCTTCCAGCGAACAAATATGCGAAACTGTCATCGGGGACTTAAAATAAAAGTCGGACAATCTGGCTATCGATAACGTACAATCGGACCCTGTCGGTGTGCATTCATTCTGCGATACAATATTACATACAACCCGAAAAAGAGAGCTCTGCGAGCG
The DNA here is from genome assembly GCA_964019135.1 of Arenicola marina. NCBI lineage: Eukaryota > Metazoa > Annelida > Polychaeta > Arenicolidae > Arenicola > Arenicola marina. The sequence goes on along the minus strand of OZ025248.1, from coordinate 20,669,294 downwards.
AGCACACTGTTTGACTCTAGTTTGAGTACGCGAATAATAACGTCAGATATTCTATACACCCGGAACTTCCTACCATTATATGACTTCGTGACTATCCCTGAACCATAATTAGTTTGGTTGTAAAAAAAATGCACTTAGAAGGGGAATGCATGAAGCATAGTTATGCGTGCTGTTTTTTAGGTTGATTGACGAAGGTACATTGACAGGTTTACTCTTCTTCAAATACGGCCGTTGCCCGCAAGCCACGGTTGCCTGGCAACACAGAGATATGTATGGTCATGCATATATACTGTTACGTCAAGACTGTCAAGATGTTTTATGGTCGCACGCCATTTGGCGAAAACTGTATATGACAGTCAACCAACGTCAGACTTCCACACAAATCAGCTGCCATATTATTCACACAAAGTATTACAAAACCCACACGGAAAATAGGAAGAACATGTTAGGAGCATCTTTGTCAATACCTTCAAGGGAACAAGCTTTGCTACATATAGTAGTAATTACACTACAATAATCAAAATTTATTAGGCGACTGATTTACAAAGCTAAGTGTCCTGTTGTTCATCACAAACCGATTCCTCCATCACAACAATTTAATTGAACAAACATTACTTCCTGCTGGTGACAAAGAACACTTCATAAGTGTGTTGAACAAATATAAAATATTGGATTCAGATTCATAACAGATAATCTTTTAAGGACATAATTATACGGTAAAGTGGATCATATGACCAACGGTTAAACGGCGATAATGGTAGTGGGGTGGGGCTGTCTTCGATTCAACCAATCACCTCTCACAACCAAACAGCTTGCGATTGCATTAAAGTGGGTGGGGGCTAACATACCAATATTTCCATTCAGGTTCATAATCACTGAGCGTCTAGACCTGATATCATTAGATACAGCAGCTCACACGCACTGGCGTGTTCCGTAAAATAAGAGTCACTATAAGAGGCTGATGGATGGTAGTCTGTTCGGTGTGGACCGGCGAGCTACGTCACACCAGCCATTGCGCCTCGCGGAGAACAGGTCTATTATTCAGCATGATAACAATCTTATGGACGTCGATGTTTCAGTTGTTTATGTAGCACAAGAACCAGCTATGACCCGACAGCCTTGCTTTTCCCTTTAAATAATGAATTTCGGTCTTTTTCGTGGACGCATTGTCCGATCTATGTTAGTGTTAAGTCCTTAAAAAATGTATACATTCTCGTATCTATGTAGAGTTTAAATGGCTAAATGCATATAAACAGTTTGATGACGTCATACAGAAGAACGCAACTTCTCCGCAACCACTTGTAGCAGACTGACCAAAAGTATCTAAAACGATCCCAGTTTTAGTTCTTTTACACTATATATAATATTGACTTTATGCATTAGCTCTTCAATATGGTCCTGAGCGAATCTCAAATGACATTCAAACCGCCGTACTACTTGAACACCGTATATATGAGCTGTATCATTTCATAGTACCTATATATTATAGGTGTGACTATTTTTGCGAGTTAGTGCAGTTGTCTTCCACGTGAACAGTAATCTAGGTAGGTAAATGTATTTTGAACTGGGAGCATAAGGATAGGGGTCATAAGGACACGGTCATGCAGCATTTCCAGACGAACGGTCTCTTGACAACCATATAAGAGATGTTGACCAACCACCGCACGTCCTGAGCAGGCATCCATCGACTGGTATAGTTTGAGTCAAGTCCGGTCAACGAAACTCGTCGAAACCCTAAAATGGAGTTTAAGACCTGTGGAGGGTCATGCTGAGACACAAATATGCCTAAATCCTGTATGGTTTCATAATTATGCAATATTTCTCCCGGACTGTGAGACGTTATATCAGGAGAAATTTTTGCACTGCACTGTCTGGCCCGCTGTCTACTGTAAAAAATGTGACAATCACGTAACACACTAGCACTTCTACCGAACTCTTTAGTTCCAGAACGTTTATGTGCAACTTTGAGCAAATTCCATCATGTGTGTGTCAATAAAAAAAACAAAAAAACCGCGAAATGAATAAAATATACACTAATATGCGTCACTAAGTCAAGTCACCAACGAAACTTCAATCAACAACATGGATTGTTGTTTAACATAGTTACCCAAGATCGTTGATATACTATATCAAAGTAAACCACTATACGAGAACCTAGGAGGTTAAATATGTACCTGTCACGATACACAATGTGAATAGAACTCAGACCCATAGACTAGAGGTTGATAAGGCGCCAGTAGCCGTAGTTGTGGACATAATAAACACTGATATCATGTAATCTTTTGCTTTTTGTTTGGTCTATGTACCTTGGCTGGAGAGCTACCTATAGTACGAATAAACTGTCTATCTGAAAATATCTTGTAATCCACATACAATATCAAGCTTTACCACTCACATGCTTCAATCGCAACCTTTCTGAATAACCATTTTGTTAAAAATAGCATGTTGTAGGTTTATATAACAGTGGAAATATCGCGAATTTTTAAAGTTCGTTTTGGGGCGCTTTGTCCGTTGCGACTGTAAGTTTTGTTCCAGCTTCCACGTCGGATCCTTCGGAGTCACAGCTGAGGTCCGCCAGGTGGCTGCGCGACGCCGTGTCGCTGAGATTGGTTTGATTGAGGCTGTCTCCAGCCGCCCCGCTGACAGGCGAACAGCCGCTCTGGTCCGTCAAGCTCTCCTCCACGGGCGACACGCTGTCAAAGCTCGTGTCGTAGGAGTCGGAGTAGTCCGGTGGGGAGTGGGCCGGTTTGCAATAGCTGTGGTCAGGGGAGATGTCCGAGTAGGACAATGTGTTTCCATCCATGTCGCCGGCCGACACCTCGGCACCGCTGGAGGCTCCGGCATCATCGTTATTGTCCACCACGGGGCTCGAGTTCTGGTGCACCCCGCTCGCCATAGCGGCGCGGTTCGAGTTTTGCTGCAGTCCGCTTGCCATAGCGGCATCTGGGACATCTCCACCTTCACCTACCACGTGACAAGGAACTTCTAACGTCCGCGTCTCGGAACCGTTATCAGTGCGAGGTGCTTTCTTCTCTTTTACACTCACTCCCTCCTCTTTTTCTTGGAGATCATCTGCAGACTCGGGCCTACGTTCCTTGTCTTCTTGCACAATATTCTCTATCTTATCCGTTTCCGCTTCATTTGTAACATCTCCACTGCCATCATTGGGATTTCTTTGAGTAGTCCGTTCTAGCTTTCCCTTTGTGTTGGAAACTCTTCTCTCAGACTTTGTCTGTTTTCGATTTGTTATCAAGGACGCAAAATCTGAATCGATTTCTTTCCAAACGTCCGCTTGTCGTTGTGGTTCAACAGGTATCTTCAACCCATAATCCACTTCTTCTTTCGCTTCGTCCACTTTTTCGCCTCCTGTGTCCGATCCGCTGGCCGGTTCCTCGTCCCAGACAAGATCCAGGGAACCAGCAGATGAAGTCTCAGGCACATAGAAGTGTTCCTGTCGCGACAGTGGCGCCATGTAGTGGATCAGTTGGTTACCATAGATCTCCATCCAGGGATGAGCACATAACTTCTTTTCCTGCATGAAGGAAATCAAACTAATTGACTCATCACGCTTGGTATAAGGTAATTATATGTAACTGTGTATGTCCACAAAAATAGTGATATTTGAGTCGATCCTTAATGCAATATATATGAATGTTTATACCACATATACTAACCACTAATTGTGCTATAAACGAATACATTCAATGAATTAAGGAACCAATACAATTATACTCAATGATGGTGTTAAAAGATTCGGTATTTGACATTTTGAGATTTGATACAATGAGAAAACTATAACAAAGTGGAAAAAAACTATAGTAACTTACCCTGATGTACTCGGCCAGCATTGGGTACACTCGATAGATCCCAATAATTATAGACAGCTGAGTTCTGAATGGAAAGGATGTTTTCACAACGTTGGCTACAGCTGGAAAGGTGAAGAATTTGTAGCCTTTGTCCTGAAAATGAGATGAGATTTCTGGATCTGGTATCTCTGTGCCTTCAGCCAGTATACTACCAACAGCCCATCTCAGCTTGTGCTCGGGAACCTGCAACCAAACAAACCATACAAAACTTTGATAAATACTGGTAACTATTTTATACATGTACTACTGTGATCCATATTTATTACATGAAGGTCCATCTTAAACTTAGCAAGATCATGAGATCAATGAAAAGATATGTTCAGGTAGGTTGCAGGAGAAATGAAGTTTATATAACAACAGTATGTTGAAATAAAAAAAAAAATGTTTCCTTTTCTGACAGACTGGGTATATTTTCAGACACCTCAATGAGCCATGGAAAGTTTAATTCTGGGTTCTGTAAGATTTTGGATATGAAATGCAGATAATATATGCATAACTAAATGATCTGACAGTCAAACTTAAAATAAACAATGCAAATTCGTTGGTATTTATGCCGAGCTGGGCATGACGATTGCACTTTAGTGGGGGATGGAAGAGGCGAGGATGGTTTGTGGTTCAGTGGTCGGAGAACTGTATGAAATGTAAGCGCCGTTAACGCCAGTCCATTAAACCTGATATAAGTAGGCTGCTTACCAGCCATTCAACTTATTGATGGTTCCAAAATCCATCTTTCTCCCCTTTGTTCACTGACTATGCCACTGAATATGCCACACTAGAGAATTAGCAGTTGGTTAATCATTTTAACATCACAATATACTGGTACAGGTAATATAAATTTAAACTTGTTGCATCATAATGTCATCAGTGTAATATTCTCATGACATAAAGATATACATTATTACATTTCTCCAGTTCCAGCTTTAATATATCCTTATGAATAGCAAATAATACCTCACTCCATTTCAGCATGCCATACTTTGTATGCTATAAAATAAGGTTTCACAAACTCAATACACTGTATAGCATATTCCAGATAATAATACTTTCCGCTCTAAGTATATAATTAGGAGATGGAGCCATGTTTAGTAACTAAGCTGCTGCGGCTGGTACAATCTGATAGCGCAAAAAAAGCTAGTTTAACTAGGGTAAAACTGGATAAAACTAATGCATGCAGGCAAAAGTGGTAGAGAGATATGTCTCATCATCTAAATATATACATTACTGATGTTACTGCATTTGAGCTTTAATCATGTTAATATATCTATGAATAGCAGATAGTACCTCAATCATATTAACATTCAATAATTTATATCATATATAGATTGCAAATGTTTTCTTTATCAAATATAGATTTAGGAGATGGAACTATGTTAGTAAGTAAGCTTCTCTGGCTGTAGCTCTGACCACTGAGGTGAAGGTTTGGAACAGCACAACACTTTTCAATGTAGAGTTCTTTTGAAAGCTCCTGGCAAAAAAGGTTTTAACTATTTTTTTAAATATTTACATTTTTGCAATTTACATCTCTATTCTTACTCCCAGCGCCTTTACTGAAGTTTGCATATACCACCTTGCTTGCTTTCTACATCGAAAAGTGTTGTGCTATTCGAAACCCTCCATTGGTTTTGATGTCCGAGCTGCTGTAGCTGGTGCATTATTATAGTGAAACAAAGTGGAGTAACCAGGGTGAACCCTGTAATTGGAACTGGATGAAACTGATATATAGCAGGGAGCCATATGACCACCTATAAGCTTTTTCAAACTATGTGAATATATTTATAGCATGGTGAAGACAGGTAGTCAGTTATATGGCATAAGGGTCAGAGGGACCCTCGATGGGTACCTGCTAGGAACTACCCTTTTACTGTAATTTCCTGGGTATAAGTCACATCCACCAATTTTGAGAAATATTTAAACTTAAGCTACCGTATCTCACGTATGTTTTCGGACACTTAAAAATAATTGTTTTTCTGGCTGTCCGAATATTTACAGTCAATAAAATGGACTCCCGCATCCACTATCCGAAAACATACATACATAACAAAATATCGATCAAGAATTTCTACATTGCGAGTCGACTGATGCCGATTATATCACTTAACAGCCAGGTGTTGCTGCTTCACACCTTAACAGCGGATACGGTGATCAAGAGTATAATATTGTTTTGAAGATACTCGGAGTGCTATCTGCTAGCGTCATCTCTCATCTGTTACAGGAGATAAAATATACTCGATAACTTTAATGTAAATGAAGATATGGCTTTAGGCAAACAGTGGTTATGAATTGCAATCAGTGACAATGAACTGCAATCATTGTGCCAAATATAACGGTAACTTCTGAGAGATAAAACACAGTTACAAGAACAAAGGGGGATTAATTCCCATCCGAGAGGTGCCATATATATAGCTGCGCATTCGATCCTGTGACAGTTGTTCGGAAAACGATATAGAGCATGGATCAATTTTTGAGAAACTTTGATTCTGCAGCCGACGCGCTGCAGTCTTTGGTAAAATAAATTAATTCAATAGTTTCACGCATTCCATGATTTAAGGCTAGTTTACTTTCGCGGTTTATAAACAACTCCTCCTCCGACTGACTCGTCCGCCGGGCAGCACAATGGAGACCAAAGCCCAGCTCATTACTTAGCAACCAAGGTGTTGCTCTTTCACACCTGATACACGGCACAAATAACCCCCTAGACAGGGACTTGCCCCTCTCGCCGAAAGCCTGCAATCACAAGCAGTGAAGTGCAATCATGGGGGCCGGCACTACGCAATAACAAAGGAGCCTAGACGCATTGTTAATTTAGGTCCGATAGTGTCCGAAAATATACATACACTTGAAAAATTATCTGCGTTGGGTGTCCGAAAACTTACAGTACATTTAATTTATCCTATTTCTGCCTTTGAGGGGGTGTCCGAAAACATACATTGTCCGAAAACATACGTGAAATACGGTATATATGAGTCACACAACATTGTATAAGTCACACTTTCAGCGTGAGATTTGCATACTCATTGAGACACTGTGCATGATGCTACTGTTAAAATAGATTTAGACCGGCTGTATAAGATTTTTACTTTGTATGAGGCATATTGATATAATCGAGGGATAAACACATTTTGAAAGTGCATCTCTATTTAGAGGGGGGGGGGGGGGGGAATACTAAGGGTCTCCAAAATTGACATTAGGCATTGAAAAAATTCTGATACGGAAGATCTGAAAAGCATCTTTGTCACAGATTTTAGAAAATGGAATGATACAGAACTTCACCAAAAAGCGACATAGAATGTGATAAAAAATCGATACTACATCTGGACACCTCCTTCCAGACCCTTTTCCGATCTCCGCTAGTGGCATCCAAGAATTCTTGGAGATTCGCGATCAGCTGTACACAATTTTGGAGGATCATTATCCTACAATCTCTGGTTCAACACCAAGACCCTATGCCAATTTACTGTAATCTGTTACAGCAGTCTGTGAATTCTTCTATATTTGCGATATCACCATTAAGGCTTTTTTATCTGGCCCAGCTTTGAAATGTCCTAAGCTTGGATTTTCGATATTGCTCTGGCTAATTCGGGGTATAAATCCTAATTTGGGGATTCGCGATTCAGAGGGGTATTCCCTCAACCCCTATTTATAGATGCTACCATTTGTGTCCGCTAGTCTGATTGTTGGTCCAGGGTCCGTACGACCACAGCTCGCTTTGACCGCAGTTCATCTGGACCGCCGGTTGGGGTGGAATGTGAGGCGGTGGGGGTGGGGCGGAAGGGGGGTGGGTCGGTTGTGGGGGTACCTGGCGGTGATAAGCGGCTTAGACGCTTACGTATTTGTTGTCTTGCTTGGCAATTGACTGGCTTCTTAGCCTTGCGTGTTTGCGAGGTATAGGTTCAGTGTTGGTGAGAGTGATGCGTGTCGAGATTTTGTTAACGGGGAATAAACGGTACCGAACAACTACAGTTTTACTACACACACATATATCAACAACTTTATTTACACAATAACCCAGCTAAGTGCACTATACATCAAGTTGCTACATCATCATCCATTATCTGACTTTAATGAGCCGGCTCCTGACGCCGCCTTTGATGTTTGTTAACTGAATTATCAAACACTGATCTGACTGTTGGGGTGAAGGTGTGAATCAATGTTCAGGAAGTCACATGTTTTGTGAGAATCATTTTATTGTTTAACAACAGCATAATCGTAATCCTTTAATCCTTTCATGCCCAGTGCACCCTGCACGGCACGCCGCCAACGATGCTCACCATGACTGACACCAAGCGAGCTCTTTAGATAAAAGACACATAAAAAATGATAAAATCTGTATCTGAATCCCATACAGTTAAATATCCGTGTTTTTGTTTAGTGGAAGATTGATTAGACATATACCTATACTATGTCAACTATATTATATCCAGCTAAAGCTACGCATCGCACGATGTGGGATTTTCTTTAGGTAGCACCTACCATACATATTACGAATAGGCTCTGATTGACTTTTATGTAATCGCAAATCAGGAAGTCAAGCCTCTTGCAACCTTACCTTGTAACAATCGTTTTATTGCTAGCAGTAATCAACAACAACAATAACGGGCAGCGTTCGCCACCAACGATGCGCGCAATCGTTTTATTATTAATATTAATCCTTTAACAATGGGCAGCGTTCGCCCCTCCACTGGATGCCGCCATCAGTGCGCACCACCCCTTACAACATGTACCCCCACCCCCTTAACACCCCCCTCCCGCGGTTCAAGTGGCCCGCGGTCGACCCGTCCCGCGGTCGACGAGGCCGTACCCCTGATTGTTAACTAGGCCTATTTCCCATAATTGCGTGTACTTTACCGTTCCTTTGAATTGTTCCTAGTTTGTACACCTACCTTTTTTGGGTCGTCGTAGTAGACTCCAAAAGTTCTCAAATCTGGTGCAATGAAGAATGTTTCTGTGAATATTTCGCCGGAGTTTTTGTAAGGACCCTTGCCAAACTTGTAGGCCACTTGGAGATTTGACACGGGTGGTTGGCCTGCATCCACAACAACTGATGCGAAGATACCGGAAAACCAGATTAAGTACACCAAGGTGGCAATAAGTAAAGTTGACAATAACCCAATGCCTAGCAGTATCAGGTAAAACTGATCCATTTTACATATATTTCTCTCCCCAATCTCGGTTATCGCTCAGGCAGCGAAATACGCACTACGGACACCTTGAAAAATCGAATTGTAAACTTAACCATGGGATATTCTCTTGGACATTGTTCAGTTTATCAGATTCGGTCATAGGCTGGTCCATGCAAGACTGACCAAAACTGCTCCGGCTGATTTGCCATGGATAGTTGACTTATTGCTATCGAACTACATTAGCTGTTCGATCCCCTGTTTGTAACTTATCATACAAAAGTTATTCCGGTGTAACATTATAAACTGTCCGGGCATGATAAACTGTCAGGCACGGACACATTATTATAGATTAGTGACATGGCAATGTGTCCGGCCGTGATGCGTCCGATCTGTCGGGACTGACACAACAATCAGTGTTTCCCTCCATACTAAAAATAATAGAGCAACAGACATTAATTACGCCTTTCGGACACCTCATCAAAGGGTGAAATCACGCCGTGAGAAGCTGTCCGACCATCCTCAGTCGTGCGTCAAGCACTGAAGTGAGGCCCACTCGAGGACCTCCCCTCTCCTCCGCTTGAGGCCCACTCGAAGCCTTCTCTAGGATCTCCCCCCTCTTGAGGCCCACTCGAAGACCTCCCTCCAACTTGAGGCCCACTCCAGGAGGTCCACCCTCGTGAGGCCCGCAAGGCCCACTCGAGGATCTCCCCTCACTTGAGGCCCACTCGAGGACCTCCCCCCCCCCACTTAAGGCCCACTCGAGGACCTCCCCCCACTTGAGGCCCACTCGAAGACCTCCCCCTGCTTGAGGCCCACTGCAGGATCTCCCCCTACTTGAGGCCCATTCGAGAACCTCCCCCCACTTGAGGCCCACTCGAGGACCTCCCCCCCCTCGAGGCCCATTCGAGGACCTTCCTTCACGCGAGTCCCGCTCGAGGGCCTCCCCCCACCTAAGGCCCACTCGAAGACCTCCCCCCACTTGAGGCCCACTCGAGGACCTCCCCCCCCCACTTAAGGCCCACTCCAGGAACTCCACCCCGAACCCGAGGCCCCACTCGAGGATTCCCCCCCCCCATTTGTGGCCCACTCGAGGACCTCCCCCACATTTGCGGGGCCCACTCGAGGACCTCCTCCCACGTGAGGCCCACTCGAGGCCCACCCGAGACTTACTCGAGGAGCTCCACCCCCGACTTGAGGCCTAGTCGAGAAGCTCCACCCCTCCACTTGAGGCCCAATCGAGGATCTCCCTTTCCCACTTGAGGCCCACTCGAGGATCTGGCGCCCCTCATTTAAGACCTACTTGAGAAGCTTCAACCCACTTGAGGCCCCCTCGAGGGACGCCACCCCCTCCCCACTTGAGGCCCACTTGAGGGGCGCCACCCCCTCTCCACTTGAGGCCACTCGAGAGACGCCACCCCGCCCCCCTCCACTTGAGCCCCACTCGAGAGGCACCACCCCGCCCCCTCACTTGAGGCCCACTCCGCGCGATTTTCGCTATTAATCGACTGATTCTAGTTATTGTAAAAGTCAGTATATCAAGTTAACAGAATACCATTAAAATCGCGTTTTATTGCATTTTCCGATGCATTGTTTGAAAAAGATATCTCCAAAGCTCACTTCATGTTTATGCCACATTCGACGCTACGCCACTTCGCGATCAAAGCGGCTCCATTGAAATGGCTTGATAACTATACCTTTCAAATAAAATGTTTAGAAGAAAAGCAGCGATATTTTAAAATAAAGCAATGCACAGTATCGGATTAAATCCACGATAATGTTATCATTGAAAGCTTGATCTGCACAAGCACAACTGCTCATTAATGGTAAATCCACCCGCGCGAAATAACTGCCTACATTGTTCGATGTTGTCGATACGCATATCAAAGTATTTAAATTATAATTCCCGACTGGGTAGTTCTTTTGTATTATTTGTTAGAAAACTGCTTTCCCGGCGACCCCAGGAATAAAGTAATAAACTCCACAATTATGTTTTTCAGTATAATATAAAAGTAACAATTCTTTATTTCATATTTTCTCTGATATGTCGTATGTAAAACATACTCTATTTCTACAATCCAGAATCCAGAGGTGCTCTATATGCATGCCAGATGTAGATTCGATTGTAAACAAAAAGTGTCATGCTATCACCTTTCGTGCAACCGTTGTTAAAAGCACAAAAATCGTGGTCGGTCAAGTACAGAGACCGCATTTTAAAAAGTACACCCATCGTATTCATAAGCCACACTAAACCACTTACATCTCATTTCTATTGCCAATGCAAGAAGTGTCCGTCGGCAATACGAAGACCTTACAAGTCCTTGCATCTATGCTTTCGTGTACGAGGTGGGCTATAAAACGATCAATACTTTTTGTTCGACGTCGATCTCCGTCGATCTGGTTGAATACACAGTGCCAAACTATATCACAAGGCAAATCTTAGATAGAGTGAAGAGGACTCAGCTATAAAATTAAATCCACTAGACACGCGCTTCTGAGATTTTTAAGGAATCAATCTCTTCTTATCCCTAAAGGTCCACGGGTGATTTTCTGAGCAGCACCATGGTTTGAAACCTCAAACCCTGACGACAGAAGCTGTGACCCCTATAAACCAAAGCACCATCACTGTGTTCGGTGATCTATACAGCTCGAGGCAATCAACACTCGTATCGAACAGCGAAGCTAGAAACACACGTTAGACTGCAAGCCCAACGCTCATCCACTCATTTTATCCCTACAGCACATTTCTTAACAAAACATTACCGTACATTCCCTAATCAAAACCAAACAGTTCCAAGTGAGGGTCGACAATATCAAGGAATTTAAGGGAACGTGACATCGTTAGACAAAAGTTACCTCGTATTACTGGGGAACAACTCTTACAATTTAACTTAGGTCACACTTCCGTTTGTCAAGAATACAAAGCAGCAAAACCCACCATTATTTTGTCATGGAATGTAATAATAAATTCTCCGCTGGTATTAGTCAGCATGTGATACAAATACATAACTACGGAGGATTTATCTTTTAATACCATTATTACTTTTTGTTTGGCATTAATTCCACACTGGCCGGACCGAAGAACACGAATTGTAATAGTCGGTTTTTTTGTAAATCATGGACGCCCCTTGAGGTTTAGCATGGTATCTCATGGAGAATGGGGGTAGGGGGCGGGGGTTACTGGCGACCTATTTCTGAACACGAGGGACACACACAGTACCGGTAAGAACGCTTCCTTTCTCGCTCAACACGTATACACCGCGAACCTGATCATCACATGCATAGTGAAAAAAATAACGATATTTCTTGTCATTGGCGAACGTCAACTTCCAAACGCCATCTTATGTACAATATCTACAAGTTGTTTTATACACAATAGCATTTATGTACACATATATTCGTTGACATGCCCCATCTCCTCTCCCCCACTCATCATTCAAGGTTCACACAGACCACGAACTATTTCTAATCGATTGATGAACAATACTATATTAACACGCACCACACGTCTCAACATTAATGACCCTGTACAAACAACTTCCATATAACACGCCATAATCGAAGATAAACCCAGCGGTCACACTGCTCATTGTAATCACTGTTTTGTTTCTCACATCGTGCTGGTCTGCAATGGCCAATAACAATATTCATGCTAAAAATGCGCATACAACTTTTATATGGGTAAAATATCGATCACTGATGATCAGTGGTCCTAATGATAGAATTCATAGCGGAAGACCGGATTCAGTAAAACTAACGAATACGACTCACTTGACCTATACAAATAGCTGGGATAAAATGCTAAAAGGCTACATGCAACATCATATGTAGACAGTTTCATGCTGCATATTGCCGCGAAAATAAACCTTTTTTTACGTTTCAGGCGTAGCGCGTTGCAAAATGTAATCGATCCGTCTTTCCTGTAGCAGTGACTCTCTAACAGCGGAAGAACGCTTGCAGTAATAATTACTTGCATCCTCTATCATAATTCTATAAAATATCATATAGCATTTCGGATTATCAAGCCGTACTACTCCTAAACTAATTTTCAAACTCAATAAAAACTGCATAGCTTTATGAGAAAAGACAATTAGAGTGTTACTGATGTTTCGACACAATGTTGAAAAATAGCTACAGCGCAATGATCCATGACTACACTAAGGAACTCACTGAGGCTAAGCAGCGCGTCTGGTGACGTTCTAAATAAATTGATATTATTACTGGCGCTTTGAGGCAAGCTTAAAATAAGTTGCAAATAATGATCGCTTGATATATAAAGAAGCGCGCTGGGGCGGAACAGAATGTCACAATAGCTAAAAAGAAACTATACCATTCATTAAGCGTACGTATACACAAGGTTAGACAAAAACCTCATAGATACCGTCGAGAACAAGTTGACAATTTGCAGCACATAACCGATGCGCTTGGAAACGAAACAAGATTAATTGACAATAGTGAGAGCTCTTTCCCACTGCGACGAAAGAAATAATCTCCAAGCCTTGCATTGTATGATTATGGGGTGCTTTGGACTGGCAACGCTCAATTGATTATCGGCTCATTCAATATATTCCTGTATCTTACAAAACCAACCTGATTAATAGACATAATGATCAAAGGACAGCGATCGCTGTTATAACATAGACCAACAAATCATTTTGTCATAAAACGAATGCATAGTACGTTACCAGGGTTACCAATAACTCTAGACTATGAGAAAGTCACGCTTTGCCGCCAGATTTGCCATGACAATCAGGCTTTTTTTGACAGCGCAGTGACAAGTTAACTCTAAACAAATCTGAATGTCTAATGCAAAGCGGAAACGAGGAGCTCTAGGCGCAGACAGATGAACACATAGCGATTCGTCAGTTTATAATTCTTTCACCCGGTTCGAAACAGCTTCGCCGTGACGGCAGATACATACATAAAAAAACACCAGACACATTTCCACATAAAACGAATCGGAAGAAATTGTTAAATTGAGCGTATAGCAATAGGACATCGTCTTTTTTTCCCGTCGGGTGTGAAAATAAGCGAAGATACTTTAGCATTGCATAAAATAGATTGGATTTGGCACCGATGGTATAGAATGGGGGAGTCGCTGCGATGGAGGGCTTTCGAATCCCTGTGGCCGGGCGTCCGTCACGTGACACAAGGCGTCCATGTGAACAACACATATGATCTACCAGTGTCTCAGCGTAAGCACATGCATTATGACGTCACAAGCCTTACTCAAGCTTGCGATTATATATCAAGCCAAGGCAAATACATCACTATATCTCTCTCCACATGTACCGGGATATAGCCAGCTTGGACTAAACCCCAATCAGCTTGGGAGATAAGAGGGCGGCACACGTGACGAGTACAAACAATAGCTGATTAATTCTGTTGCATGATCACGCTTGAAGAATGGAAGACGTCACAGAATCGTCTCGACCGGGTTGGACCTACAACCACCTTGGGTGACGTCACGCATCACTCTCCATGGCCTGGTGCACGCGCTCAAGGCGCTGCAGCAAACGGTAATTCCGGGCGAACTCGTTTTCTTCCAACATTTGGGCCAACTGCAGAGAAAGATACCACACGTCATACACGTTTCTGGTCAAATAGAAATATGGCGTAAATCAGCATAGAGTGGGAATTACATTGATTAGTGTTTATTCATAAGCAAACGATCATGATATGCAATAACAGCACACCAAGTGTGTTCTTCAGACAATAGTTATTGATACGAAAAATTCGGTTGCGGCATGATGCCAGACGTAGCGAAACTAGTACAAGAAAGATTAACACTTTGATGCAAAAAAACACCTTCTTCAGTGAAAAATATGTTAAATGAGACTTACTTCGTTGTCGTATTTGACCACGTATTGGTAGAGTTCGTACAGGGCAGCATCGACATTGAAGTCCGTTTGGTGTCCCTGAAATAAGAAGTACTTGCATGATTTAATACAAATATCACTTAGAGAGTCTCCATATGCTAAAAGTAATACTGATGAGGATAAATGACGCGGCCGCCGTCCTATCACGGGGAATGATGGGTGTTCATTTCGGTGCCAAATGCCAAAGAAGGGGGGGGGACGCAAGGGGGGTCGTGCCATATCACGAAGGAAGAATTAAATTTCTTTATTCCGATGTGTCAATGTATTAAAAAGGGTAACTCCCAGCATACATAGAAAGGGCGGATGCATGATATAAATTTCGCGATTTCCCGATTCACGGTTATTTAATATTAAAATTCCCAGAAAATCCTTGATCACGACGGTCGGCAAATACCCCATTCCCAGTTCAGAAACAGGGGCGGGTCCAGAAAGTCTGGATGGGGGGGCCCGTTTCAGGCCTGGATCCAGATTTGCTGGATATCGGGGGGGGGCGTCTTTTGATATGTTAACTGGTATAAATTTCGGCCCTAAAAGGGGGGACGCCACCCCCTTGGATCCGCCCCTGACAAAGAATTATTTTTCTCATTCCCAGTTCACGAAGAAGTGAAAAAACCCTATTTCTGAGGAACGGAAATACCCTCCCCCCCCCCCCCCAAAAAAAACCCACATGGAACTGCAGCGCCATCTGGTGAAGGAATCCCCCATGCCTAGCACGTACAACAATCTGACATCTCCGCATGAGCGACTTAATAGCTCGGTCAGACGAGGACAGTACCATATGGTGTACGGAATTCGGCAACGATATGCACAGAAGCGAACATCCATTATTATAAGTTGAGTTATCTGTGAGAAGAGGCACGTGATACATGGCGCGGGGTGTAGTATATGGAAGTCACCTTGTCGTTACATACCCGCGATTCCTCCGCCAACATGGCGTTCATGTCCTGATCACTGATCGCTGGCATTTGCTTGATGTCTTGGTAATACCTGCAGCAGTGTAAGGTAAGCCATATATCATATATATAAATATAATATATATCAGTAAATATAGATAAAATGCAGTGCAGTAACTGGATGTAAATGTTAAGAGTCGAATTTAAACTTGTGTTCGCCTGGGTACATGTAACATCGCTTTCCGAATGGATATCTCGAACCGTGAAAAACAAAGCATTATTCCACGCACGATGCGTTCCGGGAGTAACTCTTTCTCCCCGACACAACAATAATTCCACAATACAATAAACGCCCGGATCAAACTGAGAGCGCCAAAACGAGGCTGGAAGACCCCGCCTAATTCCGAGTCTCCTTACGAACCTCTCGACCCATTTCTTGAACTTGGGAATGTCCTTGGCGTAGAGGAGCTTGCTGGACGGCGAGTCTTTGCCCAGGCGATGCTCACTCATGGAGCAGCTATCCATGAAGGTCTGGGCGACGACCGAGAGACACGCGTCCACCGTGTTCGACTTGTGGATGTCAAACACGAAGTCCAAGTTCTTGATGACGTTTACCCAAAAGCGTAGAGGAAGGCTGTGGCGAGATAAGAGAGGAAGATGATTTAAGTTGATTTATAAACAAAAAGGGATATTTGGCTGAATTTCGGCAATTTCTTAACCTTAAAAATTTGCTGAATAGAGACTGCATGGTTTTATAGGCATAGGTTTTATACTTCTGCGGCGTGAAATAGACTGAAATATGCCACGGTACATTGGTTGTATATTCAGGATGCTTTAACCACTTCTGGTCACATCGCGTCAATGGGGAAGGAAGGGAAGAGCGGAGCAATGTCCCCGGGGTAACCCCCTATTCTTTGCGAAGAAAGACACGAGCTTTATCCTGCGACCACACGGACATGGCCACAGCGGCGCTCCAACCACCGATCCACATGCTGTTAGGCTCTCAGGTGGACAGAGCACTCAAGGCGAGCGCTCTAACGCACTGAGCTATCGGCGGCCCCCAGACACGGTAGGTGCCTCAGTGGAGTAATGTGTGGCTGACCTGTTGGACTTCCAGGTGTGGACGACCTCGGGGTCTGTCACCAGGTGATGCAGCGCCTGGTCGTCGAGGAAGTCGAACATGTACTTGATGGCTAGCGGCAGGACACAGCCGCGACTGGCCGTGCTGAAGATCGTCTCGAAGAGGACGTCGACAAACTGCTGCAGCGTCACCTGTCGGCAGAACGGCAAAAAATTAGGTCAGTCGGACATCTCAGCTTGTAGCGCCCCCTGATGACAGACTTCTTAATATGCAGCGCCCCCTGGCGACAGACGTCTTAACATGAAGCGCCCCCTGGTGACAAACATTTTAACCTGTCTGGTGCCAATGACGCTGCCGACGCCGTAGTCGTTTGACCTGCTTGCGAAACAAAATGAGGATATATTACTCTTAACAAAGATGGACAAAGTTACGTTTTAGGTATAATTTGACGATATGGAACTATCGAAGAGCAAAGCTCTGCAAATATCTGATCAAATTTAAAACACATTTCACATTTTATTATCAGTAATCGAGATATTCATCTCATTAACCGTCAGACGGATTTTAAGATCTCACGTAGAGCAAGCGTGGTTTACCTTGGTGGACAGGAGGCGGGTGAGATAAATCTCAGACACCATCTTGTTACTCCGATCACCCTCCTTATGGGTGTCTGTGTCGTGTTGTTTGACCTGCACGAATAAAAATGTGTTTGGTAATAAAACTTACGCCTAAATCACGTACATGATTTATTACATGTTTATGTAAAGTTGACTTAAATTCCGTCACTAGTTGTTAGCTCGTTTTGACATGTCGCTTTCCAAAGTGATCTAGCCTGACAAATATATAAGTGAAAGAGAGAGAGAGGGGGAGAGAGAGAGTGTGGGGGTGGGGGTTATGGGTATATAGAGAGCGGCAGAGTTCTTACCAAGTGGTAGTGCTTCACGCCACTGTTGTTCATGTCGATGTGGACCGTGTGTGGCGAGATGGAGCGGCTGAGAGACGGACTGCTCGAATGGTGGGTATCTAAACAACCAGAGAGAACACACGTTAGAAAATAACATCATCTCAGGCATTAAAGTCCCCTACATACTTTATATACCCCACAATTACACGCAACATCAAAGTTATAGGCGCCACATTTACTAAAAAATACATTTACAGCGTCATAGGCCTTGTATTTCATAACACTCTTAGTTAACATATTCAGTAAATTGTATACATTTAAAATACACTATACACTGAATCTGATCCATTTGATGGATGTCCGATAAAGAAGACTTTTGAAGTTTCAGCAAGAAACAACGTTTGCTCAAATTTGGGCGAGGGATATCTCAGAAGCAATTAAGAGGACTGAAAGCTCTACTTCACTTCCTGTAGTTGTGGTGAGAGAGGTGAGAGCGGTCCGAGCCCAGGGACAGGTTGTACATGGACTTACTATAGTTGTGGTGAGAGAGGTGCGAGCGGTCCGAGCCCAGGGACAGGTTGTACATGGACTTACTATAGTTGTGGTGAGAGAGGTGCGAGCGGTCCGAGCCAAGGGACAGGTTGTACATGGACTTACTATAGTTGTGGTGAGAGAGGTGAGAGCGGTCCGAGCCCAGGGACAGGTTGTACATGGACTTATTATAGTTGTGGTGAGAGAGGTGAGAGCGGTCCGTGCCCAGGGACAGGTTGTACATGGACTTACTATAGTTGTGGGGAGAGAGGTGCGAGCGGTCCGAGCCCAGGGACAGGTTGTACATGGACTTACTATAGTTGTGGTGAGAGAGGTGAGAGCGGTCCGAGCCCAGGGACAGGTTGTACATGGACTTATTATAGTTGTGGTGAGAGAGGTGAGAGCGGTCCGAGCCCAGAGACAGGTTGTACATGGACTTACTATAGTTGTGGTGAGAGAGGTGCGAGCGGTCCGAGCCCACGGACAGGTTGTACATTGACTTACTATAGTTGTGGTGAGAGAGGTGAGAGCGGTCCGAGCCCAGGGACAGGTTGTACATGGACTTACTATAGTTGTGGTGAGAGAGGTGCGAGCGGTCCGAGCCCAGGGACAGGTTGTACATTGACTTACTATAGTTGTGGTAAGAGAGGTGCGAGCGGTCCGAGCCCAGGGACAGGTTGTACATGGACTTACTATAGTTGTGATGAGAGAGGTGTGAGCGGTCCGAGCCCAGGGACAGGTTGTACATGGACTTACTATAGTTGTGGTGAGAGAGGTGAGAGCGGTCCGAGCCCAGGGACAGGTTGTACATGGACTTACTATAGTTGTGGTGAGAGAGGTGCGAGCGGTCCGAGCCCAGGGACAGGTTGTACATGGACTTACTATAGTTGTGGTGAGAGAGGTGAGAGCGGTCTGAGCCCAGGGACAGGTTGTACATGGACTTACTATAGTTGTGGTGAGAGAGGTGCGAGCGGTCCGAGCCCAGGGACAGGTTGTACACGGACTTACTATAGTTGTGGTGAGAGAGGTGCGAGCGGTCCGAGCCCAGGGACAGGTTGTACATGGACTTACCATAGTTGTGGTGAGAGAGGTGCGAGCGGTCCGAGCCCAGGGACAGGTTGTACATAGACTTACTATAGTTGTGGTGAGAGAGGTGAGAGCGGTCCGAGCCCAGGGACAGGTTGTACATGGACGACTGTCGCAGCACGAGCGCCATCTGGGCGCGATCCTGCACACCGTAGTGGAGTAGCGTGTTGAGCTTCTTGTACTCCCCCTCCGGCTTCGTCGTCACGTCCTCGTCAGCCAGGTTAATTCGACCTTTGACCCCGGTACGCCACTCTGAACAAACATACAATCGTTGTTACGTAATGTTGTATACAACCCTCTGATATAAATTATGTTGAATGTTAAAATAAAACCACTGGTTATGATATTATATTATATAACTGTTTTAGATTACTTACTTTACGTTTATAACGTTTACTGTTACATCTGCTGAATTTACTTTCACATTATCATATCTGCTGAAACAAGTTTACTATTACAGTATCATATTGGCCGCGAAATTTATGAGGTCTATCCATAGAAATGAAAGCGGCTTGTACCCATGGTATTAATGGCGTTTGTGCCCCTTACCCAAGTCAAGGTTGTTCTTGTCGGGTCGCTTGCTGAACGGCGCGTTTTTGTATATGGCATCCAGAATCTTTTCCTTGACCTGAGAGATGGTGTCACAGTCCAGGACGCGGACCACGTGATCCTGGGGCACGCTGCTCAGGTCAGTCACGTGGATAGACTGTCATGGCAACAACAACATTGGCATTAGCTTCTTTACGGACATTTTCCCACCCAAAAATTCCCTTTCATAAGTGGTATAACCATCGTCATCGTTATCATTATTATTATTATGTAGGATTGCCTCAGGGCTTTACTGACTCATTAGCTGCATTGCCACACCACATCGTCATCCACAAACCACAACGGGTACGTGGTGACACATGTATTGCCAGTTTATAAACCGATTATCTTGTAGTATGGCGCAGTTAAGGTTTACATACGACCTAACATAATAATGCACAGTGAAGATGCAAGTAAACAAAGGAAGGAACACCAACAAAATGAGTTCCATTGCTATTCTGACTTGACAATCACCGTGAAGTCAGCACTGACCATGGTTTTGTAGTCGACCTGTTGTCTGATGAGCTTGTCTTCGCTCAGAGAGTACTTGGCTTCACTGGTGAGGACATCCACGGGACCCTTGTCTACCTGCTGCTTGACAGCGCGGAACAACATGTACAGCGGCTCACCGGCACACTCCTGCAACACAGACAGATAGAACAAACTGTACAGTCACATCTTCACCGGCACACTCCTGTAACACAGACAGATAGAACAAACTGTACAGTCACATCTTCACCGGCACACTCCTGTAACACAGACAGATAGAACAAACTGTACAGTAACATCTTCACCGGCACATTCCTGTAACACAGACACATAGAACAAACTGTACAGTCAGATCTTCACCGGCACACTCCTGTAACACAGACAGATAGAACAAACTGTACAGTCAGATCTTCACCGGCACACTCCTGTAACACAGACAGATGGAACAAACTGTAAAGTCAGATCTTCACCGGCACACTCTTGAAACACAGACAGACAGAACGAAATGTACAGTCCGATGCTAACCGGTAAGCTCTGAATCAGAAACAGACAGAACAAAATGTAGAGTACAACATGCCCTCCTGTCCCGTAACACGGACACATCTGACTGTATGTACTATTATAGACGTAGGATATTGTGGTCTAGTGAGTAAGTAATTTTAACCGAACTATACGACCAGGCGAGACCACAGAACTGAGAACAGTGAATAGAGGCCAACAGGCAGCCAACAGGCCACAAACTCACCTTGAGGAATTTATACAGCAGGAATGTGAACCAGTTGGTCAACATTTTTTCCGCCACAGACTCGGTTCTACAGAGAGACGAAGGAACAAAACATGATTATATCTCACACTCTTGCATTGCTCTCGATACTGAAACAGCGTGTTAACCTGTGTCCATATATAGAACCATCTTACTTTTCCCATATGCATGTCTATCTGTTTTCCTACAGGTCATGATAATGCAAAATCCGCCATGCGCCTAACAAATATTGGATACAATAGATACCTCACCTGCACCCATTGGATACAATAGATACCTCACCTGCACCCATTGGATACAATAGATACCTCACCTGCACCCATTGGATACAATAGATACCTCACCTGCACCCATTGGATACAATAGATACATCACCTGCACCCATTGGATACAATAGATACCTTACCTGCACCCATTGGATACAATAGATACCTCACCTGCACCCATTGGATACAATAGATACCTCACCTGCACCCATTGGATACAATAGATACCTCACCTGCACCCATTGGATACCAGTACGTGATCCAAAACGTATTTGCGCACTGTGGCATCACAGTCATCAATGTGGTTATGGGGACATTTTGAAATTATTGCCGGTAACTTAGCCGACTTCTCTTTCAAGGTCCGGTACATGTAACACAAAGAGCCGTTTGCAGTGGCTTTACCACTAACCTCCTGAGGAGCAGCTTGGGGTGGTTACGGTTATCCATGGATTTTTCAATCAGTTCTTGCAGTAACGTCTTCAAGATACTGCAGAGAAAAATAATTGAATGAAAAAACTTGTTAAAACATATGTAGTCTACATAAAGAGATACATGGTATATTATATATATATAGTCCAAGTATATATCCTCACACCTCTTCACCTTCACACACGAAGTAACATGACACAGTTGCTAGAAACCAGCGATACTAAATGCTGGTTTAAATGCAACATAAATTAACTTAATTAAAGTTAGAAAACAGTATAAAATACTGCTGGTGTTGGCTTATTAGTGTTTGTTGAATGGATGTATTCGTTCAGACATGGATTAAAATGCCAGATTTCTTGGGAACCGGGTGTTGCACACACTAAGCCCCTGGGCCCGTATTCTCGAACAAGTTGCGATCATCGCAATATTTAAGAAAAACTATTTGCGAAAAATCGTAGCTGCGAAAAATCGTAAGTTCCTATTCTCGAAATTTTTGTGATTTATCGCAGCTACGAAGTTTCGCAAGTAGTTTTTCGCGGTTGTCAGGGATAATTTTCTCGTAGCAACTGGTCTAAACGAACGCGCGCTTTTTTGCAGCGGTGGATATTAACATGTATTGGGCATTAACATTTAGTATTTGCAAATGTGAATAGACATAAAACTCCAGAAATATGACGAGGGAGGTGGGTGGGGGGGACTGGCAAATATGTCTGAGGCTGTAATGGGCGGACATCAGGCCTAAATTTAAATTAAGCTCAGGACAATATGCGACCATTCTATACCTATGGTATGGCATGTTAATCAATATCAAGGCAAAGTAAGCTACACGACTTACGCACATTAGCCTAACTTACATTGGCAAGCGTAAGTGACGCTGTCGTCTTCGTATGTTGCAGATTTATATAGTATCCAATATCATGAATAGATCTACGAGACACGGTCACGGGTGGGACGCTTGGTCATGGTAATCCACTAGCACAGACCATGCAGACACTATCTCAGGTTATTTAAGATCTTGTAACATTGTAATCCATTAATTAGACTTTAGCACTGAGGCACTTTGACAACTGACGCCGTGACGGCGCGACTAAACGTGTCATGCTTCCAACCTGAACCACTCAAATGAGTGTAGGAGGCTGTTAGTAACTTAGTTTTTTGCGTGTTGATACCACTGTATACATGGTATACATGGTGTAGCAGAAACAAATCTTTACAACGTGCACTCGCGCCATTACTTGAAACAAAGTATGGGTAGTCTCTGTGACGAAACACGTACGTGAACATGAACGAAAGCGCACGCAAAATATATACACATTTCCACACAAAAAATTGTTCAAAATAAATTTTAAAATAAGAATTATTGTCTGGACTGGATAATTCAACATATGCTCCGTATCTCATATAACAGCAAACAAGCAGCATAGCAAGAAATAAGTGAGCCCAATCTTACAATTAAATTCTGAATCTCGAATCTTTAAATTTGCCGATTCAATCCTCATTAACTAAATTAATCCACCTCCGAGGGTAGGCAGGCGACGCAACTCGCATGCCGGCCCCCAGGGGCGGATTAATTTAGCATATATATATAATCAGAGAGATTATTCCCTATAGTATACGATCTCTGACATGCAGGCCCCAACTCGGTCAGTCGGAATTACATTTTGTAATTAGCCAAATAACAGTTATGCAAGAATGACAGCGTGCTCGCTGGTCGTGACGCTCGATATGACGTCAATAAAGAAATAAACGATACAAAGTTGCAAAAATCATGAGTGCACATCACGCTCATCACTTCGCCTTGCTAGCAAGAGCAAGGATTATGGGAAGGGGCGGGGGCATTGTAGATGTACTGGTAAAGCCATATGTATGTTCCATGGATACCCCAATTGTCGGAGTGCGTAAACATAGTAAAATATATGTAGTAAATGGTCGAATGTAGAGTTGTCACAGAATAGCAAACTTAGACATAAGCGATATCGACTTCGCCCATTCACTTGCTGTTCAACTTAGCTTGTCACTCCACCAGGACAAATTTAGATAAAATGCTAGAAGTTTAGGAAAATCGAAGCGACACATTCACAGCAACATTGATAGATATATGTTATGTTATTGCGCTACATTCACGTGCAACCCGCGATTCCAGACATCAATATTATTTCAGCGAATACGCAGACAGTCGCCTCGATTTTGCAGAAATTTCCGCACTTTAAAGGGATTGCCATGATCAAGTGACATGCCATATATTACAGAAATCGTATGAGCAGTTATTGTTTTGTTGCATATGGAGCGTAACATATTCGAGGCACTTACGTACAGCGCCAAAACCATCGCTTCGACTAGGGTTAATTTTGAATGCACATTAACAGATAACTTTATTGCTGTAGATGTACTAGATCTAAATTTATTTATATGATAATATAAATGTCTCGCTTCGATTTTCTCCGCTTTATCCTAAATATAATGATATAGGTGACTAAAGCAGTTGATGGTGGGGGGGGGGGGTGTCGGTGTCACTTGTAGGTATAGTTCGCTGCTAAGTAACATCTTTGATGCATTGCGTCACAATACATTTGACGTCACTTAATTGGCCACGCGCGCTTAGATTGGAACAAAGACGCTATTTTAGGTGCACTGCGGCCTGATAATGATACCACAACATATCCATATAAACACCTTATTGTTGTTGAGATTCGTGAATGGATCTTCACGAAGCCTAACGATTCGCTGTCGGAGCCTTCGTCGAAATAAGTGACTCGCCATGAAGATTGCCACCATGATTACTGACTAGTTGCGACTAGTTGCGAGACGTATGAACACATCGCAAATTCTGCGATGAAACTTAGGAAGATCTTTTTCTTAACTTTTCGAGAAAACCACTTGCGATGAAACGCTACTTTTGCGATTTTTCGCAGCAATATTTGCGAGGAAGTCGAGTTGCGAAGATCGCAACTCGTTTGAGAATACGGGCCCAGATTGAGACAACGTGCGGGTGGCACGACACCAGGTCAACCGGGTAGAGACCCAGTGCGCCAGCTACTACTGTACAGACGCGGAAACTTAACACAACTTCAACAAGAAGAAGAAATGTTGATGTTTTAGGACACTTTGGTCGACATGAAGCCCAAACTGGACCCAGAAACCTCACCGGGACCATGAATTGGGCTGGACTGAATGAAACATACCCCAGAAGCTAGTGCCAGGGCGCGGCACCACCATCTGTTGGGCGACAGCTCAGCCTGCATAACAACTGAGGTACAGAGTCCCCCTCCCACCTCATTAAATGGAGATAAAGCTGGTTAACATAGATATTCAACGTTTATCTATGGCATTACTACACGCGGACGCCCGACCCCTAATGATGGCGGCAGAACACCATGTGTATCCGGACGACAAGGCCCCAGATCTGTCTGGATCACATGACCCCATGTCTGTCTGGATCACATCACCTCATGTCTGTCTGGATCACATAACCCCATGTCTGTCTGGATCACATGACTCCATGTCTGTCTGGATCACATAACCCCATGTCTGTCTGGATCACATAACCCCATGTCTGTCTGGATCACACAACCCCATGTCTGTCCGGATCACATAACCCCATGTCTGTCTGGATCACATAACCCAATGTCTTTCCGGATCACATAACCCCATGTCTGTCTGGATCACATAACCCAATGTCTTTCCGGATCACATAACCCCATGTCTGTCCGGATCACAGAACCCCATGTCTGTCTGGATCACAGAACCCCATGTCTGTCTGGATCACAGAACCCCATGGCTATCCGTAGTGCCAATTTGCCTGGAATCCGGATGACACAGCTAGTAATCCAGGAGGCCCAGTCGAGCCGGACTCACTCGGTTTGGTACTCCATGCGGTTCTGGAGCGTGCAGGAGATGAGGGAGGCCACGTTCGCCTTGTCCTGAGCGGTGAACTGGGAATCCTGCTCCAGAGTCCGGATAAACAGCAGCAGGAAGATCTTGTTATGGATCAGCTTGTTGAACTCGGACAAGCCGTACTGGATCGTCTGGGCCCGTTCAGGGTAAAACTGGAATCAAACACGTGGAAACATACGCATTAAACAACCGTTGGTGGTATATCCAGAATAGAACAATGATAGCTTTCTCTGAGCTTATCTGTCCACACGGATACAGCAGTTACCTTTCATTATCAGAAGGCCATATCTTTGTACAAACAACGACCGTAATTTGATCAAAATAGTTGGTCAAATTAAGGGCAAACCATTCATTATTTAATGATATCGTGTCAACCTGTTGATACGTTTGAAGCTGTTGAAATTGAAGACAGAACAGCTCATGATGAAAGTAATAATCGTGATGTTTTGGGTGTCGACATTCACCATCAGTTCATCGTGAATTATAATATAATTAATGAACAGTAGTTAGGTAAATCTCCATGCCGGTGTGAAACTTACGTCTCCCACGTCGAAGGGCCGCGTGACGGGGTGCTCATCCTCTGGCACACGGGGGAATAGAACCTTCATACAGTAGCTGCGGTAGTCCCGGAATGGAATGCCAGTCGGGCCGCTGATGTCGCTCGTCAGCTCAGTCATGTCCGTCTGCAGCTCGGCGAACGCTGGGAGGGGAGAGGGAAAGAGAGGTATATACACCACTGAGAATCCAAGTATTCATCACTACTCCCACTCCCTATTTATACTCCTTGTCCACCTCGAACCCCAACCCCCACGCTCCCTCAGTCTGCTTGAGGGTGGGTGCTTGGCTGCCCCCCCGCCCCTCCCCCCCAACCCCACTTATCCTCTTTGTACTCCTTGGTCACCTTGATCCCCACCCCCATCCCCACTCACCCTCCTTGGCCCACCCCACGACTCACCCTCCTTGCACTCCTTGGTCACCTTGGTCCAAGTATTCATCACTTCTCCCACTCCCTATTTATACTCCGCCCACCCCCTCCCCCCCCCCCGCCACTCACCCTCCTTGCACTCCTTGGTCACCTTGGTCCAAGTATTCATCACTTCTCCCACTCCCTATTTATACTCCGCCCGCCCCCTCCCCTCCCCCCCCCCCCGCCACTCACCCTCCTTGCACTCCTTCGCCACCTTGGCCTCCAGCACGTCCATCTGGTTCTGCATGCGACGCATGACACGGTCACTCTCCAGCGACTTGCGGCGGTAGGCGACGACCACGATGACGATGATGATGACGAGGAAGAGGCCTCCGCAGGCGATGCCCACGATGATGGGGAGGGAGAGCGTGGAGGGCGGCACCTCGTACCGCAGCTGGCCAACCACGAACGTCAGGTTGCTGCCCACGATCACCTGGCGGCGAGGCGGAAAGCAAGGCGGAAAGAAAGAAAGTGAATAGGGAGTTTTAGGCCGCATCCATGTACATTACAATCAATGAAATGAATTAGGTGTTTGAGGCCGCTTTTTGGGTCGCGGCGGGGGGGGGGGGTACTCACGGTGACGGTGGGGTACTAACGGTGACGGCAGGCTGGTGGGCGGGGGGGGGGGTAGTCACCGTGACGGTGGGATGGTGGGGTACTGACGGTGACGGTGGGATGGTCGGGGGGGGGGTACTCACGGTGACGATGGGATGGGGCGTACTGACGGGGATGGTGGTGGTGGTGGTGGGGGGAGGGGTACTCACGGTGACGGTGAGATGGTGGTAAGGGGAGGGGTACTCACGGTGACGGTGGGATGGTCTCCCTGGTCAGCGGAGTCAGCCGGTGGCGGCTGACACATGACCATCTTCTCCGTCAGTGACGTCACCACGCACGGCAGGTCACCGACCAGCACCTTGATGTCGCTCTCCGTCATCGCCAGGTTCAAGTTCTCGCCCTACGAGATCATAAACGAGAGCTCAACATCACGTGTTTATTTGTTGACACTTTATCTATTTAGAATGAACAAATGTGCTGGAGATTAATGGCTCATGATAGATACATTATATATATTCACACCACTGTGCCTAACCCTCCTCCCACTCCTACAGCCCTACCCCCATATCACCCCCCCCCCCACACCCCTACCCCCACCCCCAACCCCACTCACGCTGATGGTCAGGACGTCATCGTGCTTCCGGATCTGGTAGACGCTCCGGACGCCGTCCGTGAAGATCTCGAAGACCGGATCCAAGTAGATCCTGAAGAGCCAGTCCTCCTGGGACCCTTCCTTGAGCGCCGTCAGGTTGCTCAGGGACTCGACCCCGTCCATAATGAGCCCGAACGACAGGCCGTGCGGCTCGTTGGGATCCTCCGGCGGCGCCAGGCGACGTCTGCGCCTGCGCACTGAGCCGTCGTCGTGCGCAGACCGGAAGGAGGGCGCCTCACACCAAAGCTCGTCGGCGCTCACGTGCTCACATGGCTGCGAATCGGAGCAACGAGATTAACATTAAAACAAACCTTATTTCATTTATTCCTTTAAAACGTATTTGGAAAATAAGGTTTAACTTGCCGTATCCACCACCATTTAATTTCATTTCAAACTTCAATAAAATATACACGCTCGCTCTGATTAGCAACTCTGATCTGATCTATATCATTATATACTTTAAATTGTATGAAACTGTTATATTACAAATTCGAGACAGATCCAAAAGCCAATTGGTACTATTATATAGGCGGCCAGAGAGACAAGACAAGGTGTTCTCACGCTAATGAACTGCTCATTCCTGTCGTATATTATCATCCGCGGCTCACTGATGATGTTAAGGTTCGTGCCGTGGACTGTTACCCTGGTACCACCGCTGAAAATATAATACGGATTATTACAATTATCGACGCTACAGTCAACAGCGGCAAATTATCAGGCGAATTTACCAAGAAACCCCTGTGAGCCTGGTCGACGTTATAACATTATGTGATTCGCTGTCGAATACACAATATTACCGCTGGAGTAATTAAAATAATAATTTAATAACACTGTGTAACATTTACAACAGATCAACGCTACCAAGGTAAAGGCATGACAGCATCTCTGTCGATGCTGGATTCATTTTAAGTGGTTTAAAAAATTACCGACGGACTAATTTTAATATCCTACATTTTTCGCAAAGATTACCGATAAGACACAAACCTGAAAATCCCCTTTTTGGGCTGTACATCTTCAATTCGTGGGTCGTCCAAATAACGGAAGCGCTTTCCAGTATCAACAGTTGCAGCATCGAACCTCGCTGATATTTCGGCTTCGCTCGTCATATTTGGGGTCAGGTTTGAGGGTGTAAGGCACGTTAGGTTCCCCTCGATAGTTCTGTAAATCCCATGCAAAAACACGGTCAAAGCATTTCGTCTTGTCTCGTGAGAGTGTTTATCGAAGAACTCGCCCACAATATGTATCATACACAATGCATATTGACCATACGACGTCCAGATAAAACTGCATAGGAATACCGCAAAACGATAAATGATCCCTGAAGTCATTCTTATCTACTTCATTCACACGGTCAATGTGAAATGCAACCGAAATTTATAACAAATTATACAAGCCATTCGTGTATCTTTCGAACTTTACTGTCACGTTGTAAGATATGACAACTGTACTTGCCGAACGAGATCGCGGCACGTTCTTCCCGCCACGGTGATGGCAGCAGACGACCCACAGTGCAGGTCTTTCCCGGCAAGCATCAGGAGCGTGCCTCCCGCATTGGGTCCGATCAAGGGGGAAACCCCCGTAACATCTGGATTCTGTAAAAACATCGAATGAGGGAGATGTACATATATGTCTACAATTCATCAATGAAAACATGAAATACAACACAAATGAACCCAAACGATCCATTTGCTAGGTGCATTTATATACATATATAATAAATAATAATAAAGTGTAACTTTATTATTTATGGTTTATGGGTTGCACAGCTGAGTCGGGACCCTCCTGAGAATGAGATTAATGATATTTAAGACTTTCCCCTCAACCATTCTTCCAAAATTCGTAAACGAAATTAATTTTGTCATAAACACGTGCTATTACATAATATGTACCACACATTATATACATATTATTACATATATTACATACATTGTTGAAAATATTGAAAATACAAAAATAGTTTACTGCACCACCAATGATGACCCAGATTATTAAGTCGCGCAATTTGACAAGAAAAGTTCAGCTTGAAAAACATACTTTCCCTCCCTATTCCCCTAACTTACAACAGTCATCATCACACATTGCGATTTTCGTAAAAAAAACAAACCAAAAATGTGACTGGACCATGAAACAATCAACATAATGACACTAAAAGTAGGAACCTTGTTACACTTACGACGTAGTGGAAGTCTTCCGCGGAGGTGGTCGTCCCTCTTGTTGTTAACGGTCACCTCCACGTGGCCGGCGCGTTCCCGGCCCGGGCCCCCGGCGGGCTGGCTCACGGACTGCGTGGTGCACACGATGCGGGAGGCGGGGCGGTAGTGGGAATGAATGGTCTCGCACGGCAGGCCGGCCACCAGCACCCCGTGGCGGATCTCATCGTACGACTTGCCCAGACTCTGGCCCACGATCGTCACGTTGGTGCCGCCCGCCGTCGGTCCCGTCGTCGGCGAGAACTGCCGCGAGAACAATGGCGAGAAATGAGGTTTGTATAAGCGTGGCGTGATGGTCATGTGCATGATTGGGATATGTGAACGTAGAGTGTACGAAACTAAATTACATATACGTTTATACTATACATAGAATGGTTATATTGCACGAGAATTACGAGACTTCAGGGGTTAAGCGGGTTATTTTCACTAGCTAAAACGTAAGGTACGAATTGTAATTTCTAAACGCCTTGGGTCACCGTCTGCAATAAACGTGGTTCAGGTGCAATATTCCGTACGGAAACATGACCTACATTTACGACTAACGCTAAGGTATTTGACCAATAACTACAAAGTGTAAGTGCTGGGTGGAATAGGACTAGGGGCGGTGGGGTCGTGTAAGAGGGGGTGTGGGTGGGGGGGGGTAACAGGGGGTGGGGGTGCAGTGTGACAGGAGGTGGGGTGGGGGTGGGGGTGGGGGCGTGTGAGAGGGGTGTGGGTGCGGGCGTGTGAGAGGGGATCGGATGGGGGTGAGTGTCTCACCGACGTGATGATGGGGTTGGGGCAGTCCATGGAGCTATCCAGCCACCGGGAGCTGGGGCCGGACCCGGAACACTCGGCCTCCGTGGTGCACCGGTCGTCACTACACCAGCCACAGTTGAAGGAGTGCTTCTTGTCGATCGTCAGACAGCTGCCGCAGTTGTCAGCCATCGCCGAACACTTGTACATCTTAACTGTGGGCGAAAAGCATTAAAACACGTCTAAATCGAAGCGCTTTATTCATAAACGGGAGAAATTTAATTAACAATGAACATTCTACAAAAGCTGCGATTTTCGTATCTCACAAAGTTTTACACGTTGTGGTACACATTTGGGAACAAATTGGGCTTCCTATTGGGCTATATATTGGCTAAACGCCATGCCACACGATAGGCTATTACACACGTGACCCCTTCCATCCAGCG
Source organism: Arenicola marina (assembly GCA_964019135.1). Taxonomy (NCBI): domain Eukaryota; kingdom Metazoa; phylum Annelida; class Polychaeta; family Arenicolidae; genus Arenicola; species Arenicola marina. The sequence continues at coordinate 20,637,943 of OZ025248.1, read as the reverse complement.
AGAAGCCCTTACTTAGCCGGCGAGAAGCGTGACTCCCGGAGATCGGCCCCCATACATCCCGACCCCGTCACTTTACGGGGGTGATGCATCACATCACCTGTCCAATCACACGTCCGCCCAATCCGCCATATAACAATCACGGCCTTCATTACACACATTCCTTCCCGCGTGGGTAGACCACATATCAGGCGGCCCGAGGGCAATACGTGACGACATACATCACAGACAGCGGTTCATTACGTCACCACGGAGCAGGAAAAGGTCCAGACTTGAGCGAGGAGTCCGTGCGACAGAGCAGGCGCTCGTCAATATGTCCATATGCGGGAGCATGGCTAAAGGTAGCCTGAAAATCAGACGTTAATGTCGTGACAGTCTGAAGGATCGACACTAACGTCTGAAATCATAGGCCTTGGGCGCTGTTCACAAAACCTATTTGCCCACCTTGACTAAAACCCTCACTTGCCAGCCACAAAAAATGGATTTTTTCCCTTCTTTAATCTTAATGGAAGCTTGGGGAGACGAGATGCAAGGTCTTACACGCAAGATTACTCCGTGAACTTGATTTTTAAACACCATGCGTTTCTTTCCGCGGTGTCAGCCGCCATTTTTTCTAGGCGCAGTGACCAGTGGTGACACCTATCGGGTCGTTGGGCACTAAAAATTACATGCAGTTTTTAGTTCCCAACGACTCGATAGGTGTCACCACTAGTCACAACGCAAAGAAAAAATGGCGGCTGACACCGCGAAAAGAAACGCGAGGTGTGTAAAAAGTGGTTTGACAAAGTAACCTTGCATGAACAACTTTGAATCTCATCTCCCCAAGATTCCATTAAGATTAAAGCAGGGAAAAAATAAATTTTTTGGTGGCTGACAAGTGAGGGTTTTAGTCAAGGTGGTCAAATAGGTTTTGTGAACAGCACCCAAGGCCTATGACTTCAGACGTTAGTGTCGACCCTTCAGACTATCACGACATTAACGTCTGATTTTCAGGCTAGGCTAAAGGCATATTGTGACAATATGCGGACGTATGGCTAAAGCCATATTGCGACAATAAGCGGACGTATGGGTAAATGCCACATTGTGAAAATAAGCGGACGTATGGGTAAATGCCATATTGTGACAATAAGCGGACGTATGGGAAAAGGCCATGTGACAATATGCGGCGCATGGCTAAAGGCCATATTGTGACAATAATCGGACGTATGGGTACAGGGTATGTTGTGACAATAAGCGGACGTATGGCTAAAGGCCATATGTGACAATAAGCGGACGTATGGCTAAAGTTCATATTGTGACAATACGCGGGACGTATGGGTAAATGCCATGTTGTGACAATATGCGGGCGCACGGCTAAAGGCCATATTATGACAATAAGCCGACGCATGCTAAAGGCCATATTGTGCCAATAAACGGGCCATATAGCGATAATAAGGGGCACATCACTATGGGCCATATTGTGACAAATAGGTGACAATATCATCTAACGCCCTTTACGGCCGCTAAGACCGCCCCACGGCCGACATGTGAAGCCATCTCAACACACGATTCAGGTACGGATATCGGATCTTCCAAAGTGAACCCAGACTATCCACCGACTGTGCAACGCCCAAGTAGCGAAGGTGGCACTGGGATGCGCAGGACACCACAAATAGGCTCTTAGTATAATGAGTATAATGGGTTAACACTGACACGGAGCTCGGAGCCACATGGCACACCTCACCTCTCGTCCCGTCTCACCATAAGACAGATTAACGGCTACCGTTTTTCAACCGAGATCACGAGACCATGCCATTCCACCCCAAACCAACCCCTCCCCAGACCAAGGCTGGACAGCGGCGAGGTGAGGGGTTGGACCTGGCGGCGAGAAATAACGCGATAACAACCAAAACACAAGCAAAAGACAAACAACCGGAAGTGGATGAGGAAGACGAGGGAGTGAGGACCGAAATTAATCGGCAGCTCTGGTCACTTTAACGACCGTCAACTTTATTAGCGTCACAAGTTTGATTAACGGCGGTGACCCAACCCCAGCCTCTCGCTCCTGCTCTCGCCCCAGCTCTCGCTCTCGGCACCTCCATATGGGCCTCTCGCGGGGGACTTAACGACACCGCCCCAGAGTACAGACCCGTCAGTCCCCGCCACCCCCCCCCCCCCCCCCCACCACACCATCGACGCCCTTCCCCCTCTTGACAACTCTCATGCAATATTCACCCTAGTCACCCCCGGGGAATCCGACACCAAGTCCTGGGGGCTGGCTCCGCCTTAAAACCCTACCTTGCCCGCTGGCCTGTCCTCGCTACGCCACTCGACCCTAACCCCCCTCCAGTATTAACCCCCTCATCCCCTCCCCACCCCCCTCCCCCCCCCCCCCCCCCTCTCTCCATCCCGGTATTGTGCCTCATACGCTCCAAATTCGGCCTCAGTTACGGAAGCTAAACGCTTACAACCTAGTAATACCAAATGTATCCAACATCCCCTGCCGCACGAACCAATATAATTGTCACCCCCCACCCCCCCATCTAAACCCCCCGGTGTGACGTTGCTCTGCCAATCGGTCACCGGTCACACGACCGGCTGTCGGCAAGCCCCGACCCCTGCTGTAAACCCCTCAATATCCGCACCCCTCATTGTGCCCGCCCCCGCCCCCGCCCCATCCATCATTGTCCCATCCATCATTGTCAATTTAGCCCCGCCCCCCCCCCCCCCACCCCCGTCACCCTTCCCAAGACGCCACCCCCGTGCTTCCCTCTTTAGCTCCCCCCGTCCTGTCTCTCATCCATCGGACTCCGCTGCAGTCTCTCCTTGGCCGTTCCTTCTATACATCAAAGGTACCTCCCTCCCCACCTATCCTTACTACTTCCCTATCGTAAGCCTTATTCGACCGCTCCCATCCATAGCAAAGTCCGTACCCCACCCCCCCCCCCCAGGCCACCCTGGACCCCTCCCCCCTCCCCCCCCCCCCCACCACCCCGGAGACCGTGTCCATCACCCGCAACTCGTTTCCCATCCTATCCCACTCCCGTTCCCACTCTCCTTTCACCATCCAGGCCCCCATACTCCAGCCCTCACCCCCCCCCTCCCACCCCCGTAGGGTCAGGCCCTTACAGACATCGACCGACCGTCAAACCCTCACGCGATGTCACTTCATTATTAATTTAAGGAAGAGAAAGTTACACACAAGCTCCACAGCCGCCCACCCCCAACCTCAGACCCAATCGCCAAGCTACTCTTGCCACCACCGTACTGTTTCCTTTTTATACCGATATAATACGAAAGAAGTTGAACACATAATCGAACCCGGAACAGGTTCATGGGAATAAACTGAAACAGCATCCTAAATGAGAGAATAAATAAATAAGAAACATGACTAAATAGAAACTCAATTAACACTTCTATCGTTATTCTTTCACTCGTCTACCAAAAATGATGATTACAATGCACCATAAAAATGCCTTTTAATGAAGTAGTTACTATGTGATGCGCGCGAGGAAAGGGGGAGGTGATAACAGAAACGCTACCTAAACATCATAAAGCCCCGCAGCGCCACCTAGCGACAATAACATAGTGGGAGAGCGTGGCGAGATGTCATAACGGGAAGTCGCCCGGGGTAGCGAGACGTCGGGTTACGAGGGGAGCCATAAATCAACCGTTTTTCACGCCGCGTCCTCCGGGCAAATGTCAAAGGAACGACCAGTCTCATTGCACGTGCCCATCGCGCATGCGCGATAAATCCAAGAGGGATTGAGGGATAGCAGGAGTGCGGAGTGGCGGGGAGGGGAGGGGGCGGCGGTCGGGAGGGACTCTTGCGCGCTTGGGGTAAGAGGGCACGGGGAGGGTGTCCAGGGGTGAGCGCGCGTGTGCGTTTGTGAGAGGAGATTGGGGGGGGGGGAGGGTGAGATTGGGGTACACAAAATAAACTGGAGGGGGCGACGCCCTATCCAGGAAGATCCCGCCTGTGCCGGGGCAGGCTTCATAACGCAATCAATGTTCGCTTCCCAGCATTCGGCGAAGAGCTTCTGCCGGGCGCCGCTAGGGGGCACAGGAGGAAGTGTGTGTGGGGGTGGTGGAGGGGGGGGGGGGGGGGGTCTGAACTACTCTTCTGACTCAAGGCGCATCAAACCTGGACGACGAACCTCGCAACCCTTCTGCCCCCCCCCCCCTCCCTCCTCCGCGACCCCCACCACCCCCATTGCTCCTACATGTCGCCGCTGTCGTAATGCCAACAATTTCTCATAACGCCGGCCCACCCTTCGTGCCACAAGCATCATTAGTCCTGTGATACCGGCCGTACCCCCCCCCCACCCCCCCCCCCCACACACACGCCGTCATTTCTTCCCTAATTTTATTTTCCTCCTTTACCTAAAACCTCCTCTCCCTCCCCCTGCCCTCCTCCTCCATCCCCAACCCCCGCCACCCCTGTCCCATCCACCCCATAGACAAAAGGAAGGCCGCGCGCAGACAGACAACATATGATAGATGGCCCTGTGCAGATTACTCGTGGCGCCCGGGCTGGTGACACGTTAATACGGTAGACTTCCGGGTTCCGGCTAGATGTGTCTCCACCGACAGGTGGCGCTATGCTCCGCGAGAGGGCAGGCAACCCCACACCATTCGCGGTAATAACCGCAGACACACCCCAGGTCTAGAGTATACTGCATTTCATTTGGCCGCCAAAAGCAATGTCGTCCGACATCATATTTGGCGAGTCAAGCGCTTTGCTTTCGATATTCATCATTCCAAGTTAGCCTTAGTGGAAAACTCAATCCTTTACAAAAATGCTCAGTCAAAGCTTAAAGTACACTCAAGAAGAATATGCGGAAAGAGCCGTGCAAGGTGATGGTAATAAATATAGTGTGTATCATGACGGCTGCTTCACAACTTCATACATTCCGTCACATTTTGTTCATGTGGATGAACGTTTCCTTCGGTGCACTAAACTCGAAAAAAAAGCCTCCAACCCCAGTACAAATCCTAACAATATTAGCCATTGTGAATTCTCCACAAGACGGATGCCTTGGCCGGGAGCATTCCTTGTGCCAAGTACTTGTCGGGTGTGTTCCATACGGTTCCCTGGTTGCTAAAAAGTAATTTTTTGGCGTTGCTCTTGGGGATTCACTGACACTCTGCTCTCATGAATAAACCATGCAGCGCCAGGCTGTGTGTGAGGCAAGTCACGCCATCGCGTGATCAAAACGCGAAAAGACGCATATTTGCGAGAACTCATATGCATCAATGCGCCACAAAATGCATTCGTCATGGAATGAAAAACCAAATCCCGCACGACTGCATTGAGCAGGAACACAAGGGCCGCACAGCATAGGACAATGATACCAGTGATAAGTTTGATTGCTTTTAAACCACTTACAAACCATTGGACACATAAACAAAAATAAACCGGCAAGAAAATCGGTCTACCTCTCTCAAAACACGTCTAATTCTACAAAAGCGCCAATATTAAAAAGTAAAAACTAATCTCGTTCTAACGTGACCCATAAAAACAACATATTAAATAGTTCAAACCTACAGCCTTAAAAAACGTTGGCTGTAATCCCCCAGCCATTACCACCACATCGAGTCAGTCCTCACGCAGTGGTAAACTTTTTCTCTCATGATACCCACAAGGAAAAAGTTCCGTACTCACATGTCAACAGCAAATGTAGAGGTGCTGAGAAGTGTTGAGGCTTTTGTCTTTAATATCTTCAAACGTTATTTACGAGCATTCTTCTGATGCAGACATACATACGCACAACATATATGTGTAAGTCGTTTACAAGTTTGTACGATCGGCCCGCGGCCCGTTGAAGTTCAATAAGTGAACAGTATGTACAATATATCTTCTAAGCCACACCTACCTTGGATGTTGAAGGGGTTGTCCAACGCCACCCACCGTCCGTGTGGCGTCTCCCATTGCACCTTGAAGGGCACGAGGCGCGAGGGAGAGTTCTGAGCGTAGGCAAACTGTGAGGGGCAGAAGACCACGTCAGATAAGGATTGGCAGCTGACCTTCGTGTACCCTCTCCTCATAGAATGTTTACTGCTCTGTTTACAAGTGTGCACACGTTTCTGGTTCCGTTTCGTGCGGAGCAAGTAATGCCAACTCGTCAGACATGTATTGACCAGTACACCCCTTACATTACGTTCTCAAACTCACCTACGGAGCGCGGAGAACGGAAAGTGGAATATCCATCGATAGTATATTTGTATGTGTCATATATTGGAAATATAGGTGTCATACAGTGGTGGAGACTAAATGCCGAAAATACTTACGGACACCGAGCTACAGGTGACGCTGGCCTCGTTTTGAACAGCCGTGGTATCCAGCTCCCCGTTCATGGAGAAGTGGCATTGGAAATTACGTTGGAAGTGCTGTAAAGTGGAAAGCGTAAAGTGTCAATTGCAATCTAACTTGGCAGGAAACCAACACCGTCACCCATCTATAAACACAAGGGGTGCGCTACAACAATTCAACATAATCACAAACGACCAAGCGCTGCACAATAAGCTCATCGACAATTCTCACCCCCAATTAAAAGAAAACAGCGGCAAAGACAGAACACTCACGAATTAACCTAAGTTGACCTTTGCTTTGCTATGATTTTGGACCAATAGTTGTTAGGGTGAGAAGGTGGGGGCGGGGGCATGATCTGAAGTGCAAGTTAAGGGCGCGCACTTGCACGACGTGCACGGTGCCGGAGTGTGGGGGGGGGGGGCATAACCTCACCTGTAAGTTGAGGGCGCGCACTTGCACAACGTGCATGGTGCCTGAGGAGACCATGATCTCGGTGAAGCTGTGCTCGATGCGGGGGCAGGCGTCGGGGCCCTGGCGGTCCGAGTGCCCCAGCACCTTGCGGCCCGTCACCAGGGTGTCGTCAAGGCACTTCTCGCGGTCGTACACGCACTGGTGCGCGATGATGCACCACGTGCACGGGTAGTCGCTGCTCGTGCAACTCGTGCACCTGAGTGACGTCACAATGGGCAACGTTAAACGTCACAATGCGTGTACGGACGTCAAATGCCACGTCCAATGTAACAATGCACATCGTTAAAACGCTATGACGATTAGGCCACGTAAAGGATGCCTTCGCCACCTTTGTGCTCCCAACAGGATTCGTGTTATATATAAATTAAAATACATATGCGTAAACCCATACTGTCTCGCGGATTAGGCTTAGCGTCTAATAATGGCTCTGGTTACTAAACTGTATTTTTAGTATAAATAATAATCATCGATGGTAAAAATTGCCATTAGCTAGCCATTGTCATTCATCTTGTTGGCAATGCGCGTGCCATATCGTGCAGCCCCTGCACCCACTTAATGGGCCTACGTCACCACTTACGAGCTATGAACGTTGCAATCGAAGAAGGTGACGTTGGTGTCGACAAAGTCCTTGTCATCCATTCTCACCGAGAGCGACATCTGGAGATGATCTGGAACAATACAAAACGCCACACACGTCAGCCGCCAGAAAAGAGCAACCAATTACCACGTGATGAGTTGTCATGGCAACATGAGCGTCTCGGGAGCGGGCCAGCGGGGCACTTTGTCGCTGGCGCCACGCGTAACAAGTGGATCTCGAGCGAGGGGCTAATTTTGCCGGCGATTCCAGGGAGTTTTAAAGTAATAAGCGCGATATGGCTTTGGCACTCACTGCCAAGTTTGTGGCGTTAACAGCCCTCTTATCACCCGTCCTTCGCAATCGTGACGTCGTAATGACGTTACGGGCGCAGAACAGCCGTCGAAGAGCGTAGAAAAAATGGCCACATATGACTGGGGAGGACAGAGCGAGGGGGCAGGCGGGGCATGGGCGGATGTATATTGATAGGCGGCAGACAGCGGGGGGGGGGGAGCAATACAATATCATGGGAGACAGACGACAGGTGCTTACCCCCCTCCCCACGAGCACGTATCATAACAACACAAGACCCACTTGTCACCATAACAGTTAACGCGTCTGGGGGCGCGGTGTATGTCGGGAAGGTTAGCAACTGACGCCAGGCACGAGCGGCGCCAGCGTCTGTCGGCTGCCGTGTCACGTCGCGTCGCCGTCAAGTCGCCGTCACGTCGCGTCACGACGTCGCCAATGACTAATGACGGCTGACGCGCGACAGACGACGCACAATCACTCATCCTTCCAGAGATACATGATCAGCCAGAAACGGGTGGAAGAAAGAGAGCATGGATGATGAGGGGGGAGGGGGGAGGGGGGCGCGATATAGTGCGATAGACGTAACAAGCCACGGGCTGCGTTCCGGACGTTGAAGGTCACCCAGGTCACGCTTACTCGGTTCCGAGACGATTCCGCTGCATGCTGCTTGCCGCGATACATCATACAATATCAAAGGCTATCTCTGCAGAACGTTTTTCACCTGGACGTTAACCAGGAGTGTCAACCCCACGACCTCCTACAAAACTCAACCCCGGCCCGCGATAAAACGAATCGCACCTAAAACTGCCACTCTTCACAGATCTCTCACGATTAGAAATGCCAGCGCCGAGCCAGCACCAAAAACCTTATTGCATTTCCATCGCAAACCGATTCATAATACATCACAGAGGGAGGCCGGCTACTCGGAAATGCAGAGAAACAGACGACAAGAACAGTCGGTGTTGGTTGGATAAATATGCCACCAAAGCCTTTACCCGAGCGGACGCCAGCAGGAATATAGCAAGTCGCATGCCCCCGACAGCCAATAACTGGACCGCTCCACCTTTGAACTGTGGCCGGCGACCTATGCTTAAAAGCGTCTTTTTTCCCCAGCTTTGCTTCAAATTATGACCATGGAGCGTTTTTTCTTTGTCAATGGGCGCGTATAGCCAAGAGCGAGACGGCTCCAGTCGAGGACGGTTACAAATGCCGATGGCCCAAAACCAGTGATACGCCTATGAGGCGGCTATGGAAATACATGCAAATGGCATTGGCCCGGGATTGAATGGGACATGAGTGAAGTCAAGAAGGACCATAACCCATCACTGGCTGTAGGTACCGCACCCTGGCCCAAGTGGAAGCCAGCCAATGTCCTACCGCACCAAGCTAACCCCCACTACCCCACACAGACTGCCTCTCCCCTACCCTAACCCAGAGAGGATCCCCTTCCCCTACACCACCCAGATGGGACCCTCTCCGACATGGCACACATAGAATCCCATTTCCCTATCACCCCACCCTAGTCCACATACCCCCCCCCCCCACCCACGTTTTTTTTTATCGCCGCCACATTAGCCAACACCCCTTCCCGGTCGTCCAGTGGCAGTGTACTGGCAGGAGACTTCACCGACGCCGTCCCCTCATCCCCATCACGCTGTTATACTACACCACGAGACACATTCACGTGTCAAGCCCCTCCCCCACACTGCTCCCTAATGGTTGACACGGAGAAGTCCACAGTTTGGAGAATGTATCACCACATGATTGCTCACACCCTGGCAGCCCCGCAGTCACCAGTCACCAGCCTTCACCTGTTTCTCACCCAGTACGGGGCAACGACCAGTGCATCGCATAACGCCCATTTCGCCTCTAGTCAGTTGGCCAACATCCCCCGCTGGGTTCATTAATAGACTTGCCGTTGCTTTTTTAAAATTGGAACCGTAATCGACTTATTTAATTTTTTGCCTCTGATCTATATCAGGCACCCCATCAACGGGCCTGCACTTGACACCCGGACGTCGTGGGTCCAGGAGGGGGTAGTGGCAGGGGGGTAAACAAACATACTAAAAAACCAAATACCGAAAATATTACACTCCTGGGAGTCGATGATTTGTTCTGTACAAGCGTTCGACGCTCTTCCGTGCTTAAGAACCACTTCCGATTCAGCATCGCTCACGTATTACTCACGCTAGTTAAGTTAGACGGGTCCGGTGGCTGGCACCACGGACGGTTAATGTGACCCAAGCAGTGGCTCACTGAGGGTGTATAGGTGACTGCCGAGTCCCACGGGACCCATGGGACACATGACGGATGGACCGGTGATGGGTGAACAATCGCTCGGCTCCGATAGACGCGGTGTATAATGGGAATCTATGGACGGCTCAGCAATATAAATGACGCTGCTGCCGCCACCCCGGTAATAACGAGCAAGGAAGCCTCCCCCAAGATCAAGAGACAAAGATCACGACTGCTAGTTTACAAGATCCGGGGGACAAATCCAGAGAGTCAACAACAGCAGCCGCAGCAGCAGTAGCAGCAGCAGCAGCGGCGGCAAAAGCAGACAGACCACTGGTCGCCCATCACTATTTAGAGACGGATTTCTGGCCAAAAACCAGCTCCTCCCTTTCTACCCCCACCTCGCCTCACCCCACCCTGTCACAACGCGCCCTTCCTAAAGGCAGCCCCGCAGCAAATGGGTCCGGCCCTTACCGATGCCTTCCAGGTGGCTGGGTGCAACCAATCAGAGGCGATGTTTACTGAGGAAGTCATCGGCTAATTTATCAGCATTTAAAACTTTCACGGCGCTTCCGAAATCGACTTCTTTACGACAGCCTTCGGTCAACTGGGCCGCGATAAGCACAGCCAATTAACAGCTTTACTTTTAATGGATAGTTCACTCGTCGCACGGGCTCAGCACCGGCGGATGGATTTACAATGCCAGCCCCCTCCCCGGGGGTAAAACCATGGCATATAACCAGCGCCAGTCGTTTGGGCTGGGTAATCTTTCCCAACCATATATTTTATCATTCGGGCGGTGCTACCCGAAAGGTCTTTCTCTGGTTTATTTACGCCTAAAGCGGCAACCACAACGCAGAGCGGCGCGCCATAACTCTAGGGCGGGGTACTTCCGGTTCGCCGTGGCCTTTTTGTTCGGTCTCCTTGCCGAGGTGGTCAGCCAAGGGAGAGACCGTACATACGGCCTGGTGGTCAGCCCAGCCAGAGACCGTACATACGGCCTGGTGGTCAGCCCAGCCAGAGACCGTACATACGGCCTGGTGGTCAGCCCAGCCAGAGACCGTACATACGGCCTGGTGGTCAGCCCAGCCAGAGACCGTACATACGGCCTGGTGGTCAGCCCAGCCAGAGACCGTATATACGGCCTGCTGGTCAGCCCAGCCAGAGACCGTACATACGGCCTGGTGGTCAGCCAAGCCAGAGACCGTACATACGGCCTGGTGGTCAGCCCAGCCAGATACCGTACATACGGCCTGGTGGTCAGCCCAGCCAGAGACCGTACATACGGCCTGGTGGTCAGCCCAGTCAGAGACCGTACATACGGCCTGGTGGTCAGCCCAGCCAGAGACCGTACATACGGCCTGGTGGTCAGCCCAGCCAGAGACCGTACATACGGCCTGGTGGTCAGCCCAGCCAGAGACCGTACATACGGCCTGGTGGTCAGCCCAGCCAGAGACCGTATATACGGCCTGCTGGTCAGCCCAGCCAGAGACCGTACATACGGCCTGGTGGTCAGCCAAGCCAGAGACCGTACATACGGCCTGGTGGTCAGCCCAGCCAGATACCGTACATACGGCCTGGTGGTCAGCCCAGCCAGAGACCGTACATACGGCCTGGTGGTCAGCCCAGCCAGAGACCCTACATACGGCCTGGTGGTCAGCCCAGCCAGAGACCGTACATACGGCCTGGTGGTCAGCCCAGCCAGAGACCGTACATACGGCCTGGTGGTCAGCCCAGCCAGAGACCGTACATACGGCCTGGTGGTCAGCCCAGCCAGAGACCCTACATACGGCCTGGTGGTCGGGTTGTCGAGGGGGGTGGGAAGGTCGATTTGTCGAGGGGGAGGGCGGAGGTTGAAAGGGTGGGCAAAGAGGGTGGAGGTTGAAGGGGCTGGTGGAGAGGGTGGAGCTGGCAGGGGTTGATGAAGAGGCGGGTGGAGGGGGGTGGGGGGGGGGCGGGCTGGTTAAATACCCAGCTTGGTGTCTTCGGGTGGACTACCACCTGCTCCAGGAGGCCGGTACGCCCCCCCCCCCCCTCGCTTTCCGATTGTCCATTGGGCGGGTGTCACTTCAGGACACATATTTTACACAATTGTAAAGATATCGACAAAAACAAATAAATCAAAGAAATCATTTCTGTTATTGTAAACTTGATTGACACTGTAGCAAAAATTGTGGTAGCTTCCGAATTAAAAGCCGCGTTTACAGCGGCAAATGGGTACTGACTGAGGTGGAGCTTGCAATAAAACTTGAACTGTTAAAGAAACCGGAAATTGAAGCGGCGAGCGGACTGGCAATGGAACTGGTATCGAAACTGGCGAGTTAATAAACAGGCCCGTGCACGGAACAGACGCGAGGGGGGGGGGGGGTCTAGGTGGGTGGGTGTCTGGGTGAGTGGGAGAGTGGGTTTATGACACGTACCTTTGCCGGTGGGTATGGCGGGCAGTCTGTTGGGCTTGGGGGTCGTGCACTGGAGAGTGCTGTTGGAGGACCCCACCTCCTGGGGAATACCCATCAGCATGGCGCTGGTCAGCCTGGTGACCGACCCCCAGCTGAACGCGCAGTGGTACTGGCCAGACGTCAGCGTCGGCAGGTTCTGCACCGTCAGCGTCAGCTGTGGCGACACACGGGACACGACGTCACAGGGAGAGACGTTAGTGCGTGACAGTGGGCAAAAAAAACACATGGGTGACTGACTTCAACAATATCACATGTACACAAATTTATACAAAATTAAAACACAAATTTATACACACAAAAAACACAAATTTATACAAAATAAAAACACAAATTTATACAAAATAAAAACACAAATTAATAATAAATATATATTTTAATATACACAAAAGCACAATTTTCACGAGATTAAAAAAAACACAAACGTTCAGTACACTGTGTCACACCAGCGGGGACAATGGTGTATTATGAGGTATTTAGCATCGTACTCTCCATCATTACAAAAGAGGCCGGCATATACCAACTATGTGTCATTAACTTAATAATAATGATACTATATAATAAATCGCCTTAGCACTAATATTTTATTATAAAAGTGCCTGCAAGAGAATCACCACAAGATCATTTAAAATGTAGACGAAAAGCCCCAATATCATGCGATATTAATACAGATGACGGATGTAAGACGTATAACGTATGGTTTGACGAATCGAAATAAGGTGGGTGATTGGCGTTGTATGCCATGTTTGTGCACAGTAAGACAAACTGTGGACCAGTGAACTGATAGGACATGAAAATGGACCAAGAACCGGAGGTGGAGGTTGAACCGGCGCCATACAGAGATACTGAACCCTGCAATCGAACACGCTGCCCGTCGACCAAGCGGCTCCTCGTAAAGATCGAATGAAATGAAGTGAAATGTTGGTGTTTTAAGCCGCTTTCCAACATATGAAAGTCATGTTTTCAGCCTCAAAGGAAGCCTCCCGGGACGATGCAGCGGGGTGGGATGGAAGTGGCCCACGACGCAGACCTGCAGCTCGGTTTGCTTACCAATGGAGTCAGGGAGGCTCCTGGTCCTGCAGGCCAGCCGCTGTGGCTACCGCCAACAGTTCCGCGACTGGACCCATATCGGAGCGGACTACGTTTCATCTATGGAACCAGGAAGCTCCATATTTGTGGATGGGTTAGTTCGTTTTTTTTTGTTTTTTTTTCTGTCTGCTAGATTTAGGTGCTGTCTGTGTGGCGTTATTATGTCCTGTACTGTCCTGTGATGAAATATTAGAAACAATAAAAAAAAATATAAAAGAAAAAAGAAAAGAAAAAGAAAATGGGTGTAAATGTGAGAAGACTGGATCGCGGTAACATTCTGGTGGCCATCGCCCCTGGGGTTCAGTCTGACCAATCTACGGTCAGACAGACTGGTTACGCCCTGATCGGCAGTGAGTGTTAGACTGGATCGCGGTAAAATTCTGGTGGCCATCGCCCCTGGGGTTCAGTCTGATCAATCTACGGTCAAACAGACTGGTTACGCCCTGATCGGCAGTGAGTGTTAGACTGGATCGCGGTAACATTCTGGTGGCCATCGCCCCTGGGGTTCAGTCTGACCAATCTACGGTCAGACAGACTGGTTACGCCCTGATCGGCAGTGAGTGTTAGACTGGATCGCGATAACATTCTGGTGGCCATCGCCCCTGGGATTCAGTCTGATCAATCTACGGTCAGACACACTGGTTACGCCCTGATCGGCAGTGAGTGTTAGACTGGATCGCGATAACATTCTGGTGGCCATCGCCCCTGGGATTCAGTCTGATCAATCTACGGTCAGACAGACTGGTTACACCCTGATCGGCAGTGAGTGTTAGACTGGATCGCGGTAACATTCTGGTGAACATCGCCCCTGGGGTTCAGTCTGATCAATCTACGGTCAGACAGACTGGTTACGCCCTGATCGGCAGTGAGTGTTAGACTGGATCGCGATAACATTCTGGTGGCCATGGCCCCTGGGGTTCAGTCTGATCAATCAACGGTCAGACAGACTGGTTACGCCCTGATCGGCAGTGAGTGTTAGACTGGATCGCGGTAACATTCTGGTGGCCATCGCCCCTGGGGTTCAGTCTGACCAATCTACGGTCAGACAGACTGGTTACGCCCTGATCGGCAGTGAGTGTTAGACTGGATCGCGGTAACATTCTGGTGGCCATCGCCCCTGGGGTTCAGTCTGATCAATCTACGGCCAGACAGACTGGTTACGCCCTGATCGGCAGTGAGTGTTAGACTGGATCGCGATAACATTCTGGTGAACATCGCCCCTGGGGTTCAGTCTGATCAATCTACGGTCAGACAGACTGGTTACGCCCTGATCGGCAGTGAGTGTTAGACTGGATCGCGATAACATTCTGGTGGCCATGGCCCCTGGGGTTCAGTCTGATCAATCAACGGTTAGACAGACTGGTTACGCCCTGATCGGCAGTGAGTGTTAGACTGGATCGCGGTAACATTCTGGTGGCCATCGCCCCTGGGGTTCAGTCTGACCAATCTACGGTCAGACAGACTGGTTACGCCCTGATCGGCAGTGAGTGTTAGACTGGATCGCGGTAAAATTCTGGTGGCCATCGCCCCTGGGGTTCAGTCTGATCAATCTACGGTCAAACAGACTGGTTACGCCCTGATCGGCAGTGAGTGTTAGACTGGATCGCGGTAACATTCTGGTGGCCATCGCCCCTGGGATTCAGTCTGATCAATCTACGGTCAGACAGACTGGTTACGCCCTGATCGGCAGTGAGTGTTAGACTGGATCGCGATAACATTCTGGTGGCCATCGCCCCTGGGGTTCAGTCTGACCAATCTACGGCCAGACAGACTGGTTACGCCCTGATCGGCAGTGAGTGTTAGACTGGATCGCGATAACATTCTGGTGGCCATCGCCCCTGGGATTCAGTCTGATCAATCAACGGTCAGACAGACTGGTTACGCCCTGATCGGCAGTGAGTGTTAGACTGGATCGCGGTAACATTCTGGTGGCCATCGCCCTTGGGGTTCAGTCTGACCAATCTACGGCCAGACAGACTGGTTACGCCCTGATCGGCAGTGAGTGTTAGACTGGATCGCGGTAACATTCTGGTGGCCATCGCCCCTGGGGTTCAGTCTGACCAATCTACGGCCAGACAGACTGGTTACGCCCTGATCGGCAGTGAGTGTTAGACTGGATCGCGGTAACATTCTGGTGGCCATCGCCCCTGGGATTCAGTCTGATCAATCTACGGTCAGACAGACTGGTTACGCCCTGATCGGCAGTGAGTGTTAGACTGGATCGCGGTAACATTCTGGGGGCCATCGACCCCTGGGGTTCAGTCTGACCAATCTACGGCCAGACAGACTGGTTACGCCCTGATCGGCAGTGAGTGTTAGACTGGATGGCGGTAACATTCTGGATGCGGGAGGGATTAGGGAGGGTAGGGGTTGGGGAAGGGGGACCGTGAAAGGAGAGGGCGAATGGATCAGACGTAACTAGGGAAAAGAGCAATGATACAAAAAGCGCTTAAAAAAAAGAAAAAGTAGTCCACACTAGCAAAAAGGACAGACCCCCCCCCCCCCCTCCACATATTGTACAAGGTGTGACTATGGTCAATGTCCTCGGGCGGTAAGACCCCCCCCCCCCCCAGCCACGAGCAGGGAGCAGGTGGGATCCCCGCCCCAGAGACGGGGGGGGGGGGGGAGGGGCGGCGTCACACACACAAAGCGAGTCCCGTCCTGGCAATGACAATAGTCCGGGAGAGGGACACAAAGAGTCGGCAAGGTCTGCAACTACCCACGTGACTAGCCCACGTGACTAGCTTCGTGGCAACCCAAGCGGTTCTCTTCAGTCCGCTGGCTGAGGTTCAGTCGGTTTGTGTTTTAGTGCCGCCCGCGCGCTGTTATCATTTCAGGCATCTGCCGCTAGCTGGCGACCCCCAGGTACAATACTCGTTTCCATGCACCCGAGGGGGGATGGGGGGGTAGGGAGATGGGGGTGGGAGGATGGGGGGTAGCGTTCTAATAGCCGGTTTGGGGGGCAATGTGGGTGCGTTAGTCAACTTACAGGCGTGGGCGTGAGCGTAGGCATCAAGGGGGGAGGGGTGGTTAAGAGGGGGGCATGAGAGCGGGTGGAATGGGGCTGTGACAGGGGATGTGACAGGGGGTGTGAGCGGGGCTGGGAAGGGGTTGTGAGAGTGGGTGGGACGGGTATCAGACAGGGGGTATGACAGGGGGTGCGAACGGTTTGAGGTGCCTCAAGACCAACCAGATCACGTGATTCTCCAAAAGTGTTGTGATCCTGATCAGGGGTGGTCGCTCCTTGACAACTGCCAACATTACAGTTGACCAAGGTACACAAAAACGTGATTAGAACCTTGTCACCTTGCAAGAGTGTGCATCTACTGGGTTAAGCCACGCCGTATCAAAAACTAAAAATGTCAAGCTGGCACAGGTCGTGAACTCTTATAAGCCGATGTACACCACGTGACACTAGCAAGCCGGACCGGAAGTGATAGCGCAGCGACTTCCGCTTGCATGACCAGAGTGGAGGGACGGGAGAGGAGGGGGGAGGGGAAGGCTACTTCCTCTGCCTTGGCCTCACAGTCAAACACCCCTGTCCCCTTCGTCTTACGTTGAAATCGCCCTTTCTCTCTGGATACCGCTATTGTGTCTAGGCCTTCGGACAACAAAGACCACGCAAGACTTCCTCTTCCCGGATCCACCATAAAGCCCCGAGCCACAATGACGGGAGCCGTATCGCGGGCCTGCTGGTCTTGTCGTTCACAAAGTTCCAGCGACGTAAAAGGCATATTTTCTGAGCGCCCGTGTAAGATCATTAAGAGTAAATCACTTCTTGGCGACAATAAAAGCCAGTGGCGTGAAGGAAACCGCGCCAGCGTGACATAAAAGAAAACATAAAACAACCACAGAGCCAGGTTTGTCTCGGGAAATCACCCGCCAAACAGGAGCAAATATCGTCGCACAAATTTAACGTTATGGCAGCGACAAGACTGAGATTACTATTAGCTATGACGGGGCGATTTTCTTAAGTCCCTGGACGACTCAATGAAAAAAACCCAGAAACACTTATAACCGACACAAACACGGGAAGCTTGTTTTTTTGGGGGATTGGGGGGGGGGGGGGCATTGCATCACCTTTTCCCCAGATAACGTGGCCCGCACTTTCCAGGAGATTCCAACTCGGATTAATTGTTTCGTTTAACGAAGTAAATGTCATAAATCCCCGGCGTCCGAAAATGAAGCAGCAGACGAGATTCAATCCGGTGCCGTCAGCCGTCAGCCCCATCCGGACCGGAGTCGTAAAAGTGGCGCGAAGAAACCGTTGCAACGGATTAACTGTCCAGCTGCTGCGTGGATTACTCGCTCAACCTAGAGCCGCGTTTGGGGCCTTGCGAGTCAATACGACTCAGCCTGGAAGGGAGGGGGGGGGGGTGGAAACCTCGAGATTAACGTCACTCCGTCCGTTCGTTACTTCATTAAATGATGCACAGACATATCGTCACTTCAGCCGACACACAGTCGAGCGAGGACGATGACAATATCTACGTCATACCTACGTCAGCGATAAATGTGAAAAGCAAATATCTGGAATTGGATAGTGAGGTCGGAAACATGGCGGTATGGACGTTTGGGGTGGGGTGGGATGGGGTGGGGTGGAGTGGGGTGGAGTAACGGAGCGACGGGCCTGAAATGACGCAAGCAAGTAGAGGATACAGGGGAGGGGGAGGGGGGGGGGGTAGGGAGGTGGGGATGGTTGTTACTTGAGGAAAGGAAGAGCGGTTCTGTGCAAGATTATAAACGCCAACAGCCACGACGATAAATAACAGGCTTATTTATGTGTATAATGGATGGTAATGTATTAAACACACCCTGCTCGGCCCCATGTGGAGCCAGGAAGTATTACGCCGTCACTGTGTGGGGTATCCATCCAGTGAGAGCCTCGCCCCACAACACGTCGTTACCTTACACAGAACTCCCTCACAATACGGCAATCCACTTAGGAATAATCTTACCCGGAGAAATATCCTTAACGCGTCAGTTTTATTGTGTTGCCCGCCTTCTAAGAGAGAAAATCGAGCGAGAGACAGACACAGAGGGAGGGAGAGAGAGGGCGAGGGGCATAGGGAAGGAGAAGTTGCGAGAACACGTGGGCGATATTACCAGACAATCTGGCACCTCAGCATGGAAGCCGACCCACACCGATTTTTGGCGGGTTTTTTTTCCCGCCATCAGCACGTGGCGGCAAGTGCCAACAGCCGCTAGACTTCACCCGTGGCCGACAGACGGCGCTCGGTATCGGTCTATCTGTCCGACTGTTCGTCTGTCGAGCAGAAAAAGCCGCCGAGATGGGAGATGGGTCAGATTTTCCAAGTGGTTGGATGGTGGATGGGTAGGAGATGGCGGGAGATGAGGGGAGGGGAGGGGAGGGGAGGGAGGGGAGGGGAGGCGAGCTTCAGACTTCACTGTTGCCAGTCTTGTCGCCAATGTCAGATTAAACTGTCTCCGTCAAATCCCAATGGGTTGTGGGTGGGTGGGTGGGTGGGTGGGGGGGGGGGGGTGGTGGAGGGGCAGGAAAAAGGTCCTTTGCGCACAGACATCGTCATGAGGTTGAACTCCAAGCTGAGATAGTGGATCTCAACACCCCTGGGGATGAGATCGGGTGGGGGGTGGGGGGTGGGGGGGCGGCGGCGGCGGGGCAAGTGCTGTGGGATGGAGGAACCAGGACCTGGGGAGGAATGTGGTTGGGGGTGGGGCGGTAGGACTTGGGAGGATGGGGTGATGGGGATGGATAAACAAAATGAGACTTAATAACGTCGATGGATGTGGGGGTGTGGGGGCATATGTAGGGTACCCGTTGGCGATAGGTAACGGTGACGGCGTGAAAGGAGTCGAGAGGGGGGCAGGGGGGAGGGGGGAGGGGCGGTGGAGGAGCGAAGGTGAACATCCTCCTCCTCATAGTTAATGGGAGTCCAGACGACGGATCGCTGCGACAGGCAGGGTGTGGCAGACAATCTGACGGTGTGGGGCTTGGTCTCTGCAATATACGGCGACGAAGGCATGGCACATTAAAATGGGGCTGGAATAAACTTGCTTCAGAAGCAGTTGCAGACGCGAACCCATGACCTGTTGATCTGGAGCTCAGCATGCTTACCAACTAGTGGCCTAGCGCGGGAAATGAATCGGTTGCATCAGGGCATTAAAACCATGTAATAAAGGTGTCCTAGGTTTCTCAGTGGAGTCAGGTCCCAGTGACGATGTGTGTGTGTGTTGGGGGAAGAGGTGGGGGGGGGGGGGCTACAATCGCTCTCAACAACAGGTGGCAGGGCCTAGTGACCAACGATTATGGCGATAATAGGTGAAACCGGAAGTCCTGCAGTCACATATGACGTCACAGCAGCCCAGTATTGTCTGAGGGCCTACCACTGAGCCACTGCCGTCGCAGCAGACGGCCGCAAGATAAAGCCATAGTTGTACCATAGCTAAATCGTACCGCATCCATCTTGATACATATTGACCTCTGCCCCTAACAATGTATTGTCGTCACCAGACGTTTCCATGGTGACGGAGAGAGTACATGGGAGTGGTTATGGACATATTGCTGGTTCATGTTGGACGCTAGGAGAGCGCGGAAGAAGAATTTGCTGGCGACACCAGACAGAAATCAGAATCAACAGCCGCACGGGAAGAGAATGGCCCAGACCATTGTGAAAGAAATCGCGATTGAAACTAAAAAAAAAACATACCGGGGAGATGGGAGGGGTAAGAGTAAGGAACCGGCTTCAGGGTGGGGGAGGAAGGGGAGAGGCAGGGAGGGGAATGGAGGGAGAGGGAGGAGGGGTAGAGAGGGAGGGAAGGGAGGGGGAGAGAGGGGGGGGAGAGAGGGAGGGAGGTGGGGGAGGTAGTCAAGAACACTATGGAAGCGTTCAGGGCGGTGTGGGGGGTGGTGGGTGGGTGGTGGGCTGGGATGTAAAATCCGAAGTGCGGGAGGGTTTCTTAGGGAGAAGGGACTGTCACACCTCCGATGCCCCCCTCCCGCCGCCCCAATGGACCCGGCGGCCTCTCCGAGCCTTGCCCCCCCCCCCTACCTCCACACCCTCCCGGGGCCCGTCCCGGGGACGACACTCACAGCTGGCTTTATTGACAGACGGCGGCTCCGCCGGGGGACTCGCGGGCCTCAATCAAAACCAGACTTGATGAAATTGGAATTACTTGCCGAGGATTTGATTGGGTTTCCCTCGGCAATTGAGCCTTAACCCGGTCCACAAACCACAGCCATATCACCCTACAGCCTACAGCCAAACTGCTCAAAAACACCCACCCGTTCACCTCCCCCACCTCCCATACCCCTCCCCCCATCGCCACCCCTTAACCACCATCACGCAACCCCACAGTCAGCCAATGGGCTATCCAGCATTGGCTACACAACACCGACATGTCTTGTCTTGACAGAAACAAGTAGAAAATGTTACCCAACGCTCGGGGTACGATACACTGTATGTAGCACACAGCCTTTAGAAGGCGGTACACTTGGTGCACACTGTGGGTCTGGGTGGCAAGGGTTCACAGGATGATACACTATAGACTGCATGGACCAGGCGAAATGTGTTGACAGCGTGCACAAAAGGTTGGGTGCCAAGAAAATGTTTTATACGAATGGTTTGAGTGGGAAGACAACTTGTTCACATGATGATACACTACAGGGTAGGCCGGAAGTGAATGTCGTTCACTGTTGGTTGGTTCGGAAGTAGATTCATTGCACTTTGGATGGATATCAATTTGTTAACGGGATACACTACAGCTTGTTGGTTGTGGATTGGTTAATTTGTATGAAGTAGAATGCAAAGGGTCCGGGTAGAGAGAAAGCAGTTCCCGGGTGTAATCCATCACTCGCCACGAGCAATGAGATGGTACGGACACGAGGAGTTTGGACAAGATTTTGACTTGCTTCAGAGGTCAGATTTCACATGCGTAGAAAACAGTTTTTACTAGGTTGTGTTATAGATACAAATATATACGCAATTATAGCCAACAAACATGACATAAAAATAAAACCAATCCCCAAATTAAGCTGAAGTGGCAATCTCAGGATAGGATTCCTACATCCATAGGTAGCAGTAAAGTAGGAGAGACTTGGGGAAGATATCAATAAAAACTGCTTTTCTCGAAGGTAATATTAGCCTAAGCGTCCGAAAGAATTTAAAATAAAAGTGATATTTCTAAGGAGAAAGCCCCCCAAAACAGGAGCTTCAGGCCCCGGATTGCGATCCGGGTTTGAAAGCCCAGATTGCGTAGTGGATACGAAAATCCACCAAAGAAATGTCAATATAAATAAAAAAGCCAATACAGCTGGCAAAAAACAGCTGAAACCGGAAGTGGAACAGGATGGCGCTCCCATTGTGCAGCCCGAGATGAAAAGTTAGATGAAATGAACCATCAGCCAGCCAGCCAGCCAGTCAGCCAGCCAGCCAAGTGAACCAGCCAAGTCAGCCAGTCAAGTCAGCCAGCATCAGCAGCTGGAGTTGAAGCTGCGTGAAGAGCGTGGAGTGGAGGCGGTAGTCCGGAAGGGCAGGCAGACAGGCGTCCAGCGAAGAGGAGGCGGCGGCGGCGGCGGCGGCGGCGGCGGAGGCGAAGGAGGAGGAGGCGGAGGCACAGGAGGAGGAGGAGGACAACGAGAACTGTACAGGGGTACCTGTGTGGGCGGCCCGCTTACCACGGTGGCGTTCTCCTGTATCTGGACCTCGCGTGGCCAGAGACCCACGATCTTGGTGCACTGGGAGCCGCTGTAGGGCAGCCAGCGCATGGTCTCCCCGGCGTGGGGGCACTCCCGCTTCAGGGTACACCTGCAATGGCACCAAACAAAACACCATCAATATCAGCAATAAACCGCTCTCCATATGGCTTTCAGTCCATTCAAATTACTCAAAATACATAGGAATTTAATTCAATTAAATACAAATTGTTAAAAAAAATATTTATAACAACTTGCTTTTAATCCATTAATCATTAACCATTCAAAATATCAGGACGTCACTTCAGTCAAAGATCAATGAAAAAACTGTAAATACAAAATCTAACGACATTGACTTAGTTCCGCGCGTGCATCTAACGCCACATCTCAACACCAATGCCCGGAATCCAACTACAGACACAAGTTTTGCGAACAAAGTTGCACAAAGAAAGTTTTGCAAATGTCTTCAGTATACATCTGGAGACTTGAGGGGCCGTTCTCGCACAAAAAACAGTACCGCGTGACCTAACAATCCAGTGCTGTGTGTTGGCCGGCGTTCTCATGTTATCAGTCGAAGAAGAAGGCAAAAAGGGGGTAAAACAAAACCGTTGAAACGATTTGGGGCCGTGAATGGGTACTGAATCGCTCGGTACAAGGGTGGTAACCATTCCTCTACATGGCATTAGCAGCTCTTGACGAGCATCGCTGGAACTCATTATAAGGCAGAGATACTCGTTCTCGACGAGCGGGGTGAGAGCGACTGGCCTTGACGGAGATGTTTGATCTTACTTCGTCAGTGTGCCATGTATATCTGCGCGCCGGAAATGAGATGACAAGGAACCTCCCGGCACGATGAAGGATTAAAGGATAAAACATGTCCCACATTAGGTGTCCGGGCCCAGGCTCGAACTCAGGACCTGCGGTCTAGTGAGCTAACCACTACACCAAGGAGGCCCTCCCCTTGTGTGTCCGAAGTGGGTACATAATCATATATATATGTTACGCTACTACGCTGCAGTATCGACTCAGGAGAGGGGTCCCAGATTCCATGACATTAATCAAGTAACTGAAGATGAGAATACGGCAGTGATCCATTGAAGCTAGCACGTAATTTACCCTTCAAGCGCAATGCACCCCCCCCACCCCCACCACAGGTTGCTATGATTGGTAAATGTTTGGTAAAGTATTGGCACTTGGAGTCTGTTGGCATCGTAATGAATAATTACGGAGGTAAATTACGAATGATAGCGCTTACGTCATTAATTACACGTCGATTAAAAAATCTAAATATGTGAACGCCTTTTGAATGAAAGGTATTCACTACTGTCTGATGCGGTACATTTAGAAGTCTCCATTGTGATGTTTTCAATCCCTCGGAGCAGCAGCAGGTATTATTTTGGCTTGTTATCCGGTTGCGAAATAACGAAGCTCATGCCCCCCCTCCCCCCCCGCTCCACCATCCCCTCACGCACATCCTCCCTCCTCCACTTACAAACCACACTAGACGGGAAACTGGATATTGGCATGAGTCTGTCAAAAACTACAAGTTGGAGCTAACCGCATAAGTTCCTTGGAAGGAAGCGATATCCCGATATCCATCTTGTTCACTCTCGTTCGTTCTCGCACTCCCCGAGAATCACGGACCGTGGCAACCACCGACTAGCACCCAACCCAAGGTCAGAGGAACGCCGCCGGTAGTCACCGCTTGGGGCGCCACCGGACGGCGGGCGTCTGTACCGCCTTGTAACGCTTATGTGTTGTGTTGTAGCCGTCTGCCAGTCTGACGCGACCCATTAAAACATTACATACACCCTACACCCACGTAAGTCAGCGAGTGCTAGCCGATGTCTGTGTGGTGATACACAGATGTACAGAGAGTCCGTCTCCATTGCACGGGGGACGTGATCCGGAAAGATTACCCGCCCAGACAAAAACTTCGTGCAGATTATTTATCTCAGTCGTACAGAAACGGTGCTCCGAAGGGGGAGGGGGGGGGGGCGAACAGACAAGACGACCACGGGTGACGAATGGCAGGAGTGACACATCCTGCTCCGCTCATGTAACAAAGGCGAGACAAAGGATCAGCGCTCCAGTTTCCGCTGACTGGTGAAGCAGCTACCCCGCTGATTGAATCACCGTCGATCTCTGGATCTGTTTAAAGCAATATCAGCCTAGAACCATCTCCGTTTAATTGAAAATACTTGAAATACCATCGACGATCCAGGGAGCGTTTCCCGCCAATTTCAACCGATGCTCGGAGTTTGTTCAGCTGCAGCGCATGCGCGGTCGTGTGGCGCCTCGCGCAGGGCGCAGGCGCAGGCGCAGACGCTGCCGCCAAATGAGAGTTGCACAAAAAGACGCTGTTTTCGGCGTCTCTGTGGCAATAACCGCTTCTCGGCCGTGTATTTGTATAACCCTCGGCTTTTTCCCCTGTAAACAGTCTCCGGAGGCCAGACTCGACTTGGAGAAGGGGATGACGGTCGATGAGGGAGGGGGGCGGATGACGGGGAGGGGGGGGGGGGCGGGGGAGGGGGGGAGCCCCAGGAAGTGACCTCCATTGTGTGGCTGGGCTCCGCCCCAACAAAACAGCCAACACGCCTTTTAACACACAAACTGCCGACCCCAGCGCCGGGCAAGATGTAGACATACAGAGAAGTAATTCTTGCCGACCTTCGCATTCCATGGAGGGGGCCGACGCCATCAGCCAGCACGGGATACTCATCTCCCCACCCTTCACACAGTCTCAACAAGCCACAGGGCGGTTCCTGTTACGGGCCGGCCGAGAACACATAACACGCTAAAAAAAGCCCATGTCGGAGAAATTTTCGCTCTTGTCTTGTTGGGAGGAGGGTAACATCAATGACGGGTGGCTCCATCTCGCGGCGGCGAGAGGATGCATCTCAACAACGTCTCAGCGCGGCCACCTGTCACGTGACAACAACACAAAAGAAAAATGCCGGTCTATTCTCCCACCTGTTGCCATGGCACCGCCCCTACCTACCGCCCTACAAAAAGCGTGCTTCTTGGTCATCCAATTGGGAGGTTTTTCTGGTCGGTTCAGCTGATCGTTCGCAGACATTAATCGCGATTAATTGGACGGTGACTATAACATTTAGGTTGGCTCCCATGACAGCGGCCTTCCAGGTCTCAATGGGGAGTCCCGACCGAGTTATCGCTTCATTTAAGTCTGTCATGAAATGTAACAATGCGTCACATGTATTATTGTTGGTCAAATAAATGTATTCGGACTCGAATCGCAATAACGGTGGGCGGAGGACTTTTATTTTATTTCACCGTAAGAAGGAGGCATTGACCTGTAAAGGCATACAAAGTCAATGTAGAGTATCAGACAGGAGGCCTCCTAGATGAGGCACGAATCCAGAGGTAACTTGCTAACCAGGGTAACCTCGAAACTAGGAGTAACCTGGTTACCATGGGTAACTTGGTAAGAAGGGTAACATGGAAACCAGGGGTAACCTGGTAACCAGGGGTAACCTGGTAACCAGTGGTAACTTGGTAACCAGGGGTACGTGGTAACCAGGGCCTGCTAGTGTTTGTCGGAGAAAGACACGGCATCTTTTCCCGCACAAACAATGGGCGCGAAAAACTCCAGTCCTCGAGTTCACTCGACCAGGGTAGTGCTAAGCATAGAAGACAAAACCTCAAACCGGTATTATTAAACATCGCTACAGGTAAAAATACCGCATTTAATCAACATCCTTAGCATTTTTTACGTCATGACATTCTTAAACTATCCATCCACACGGAAGATACCCAACGATCTACATTTAACAGTTGTCCATAAACAAAGCATTTTTCGCCCAATTTTTGTTCCAAAAACGTCGACAATCTTGCTTTCCCAAAACGAACCAACCATACTAGTTTTCTATTATTATTTTAAGCAATAAGCAAGGAAAACCTTATGAAAAGTGCAAGGAATTGAATTCATTCCCCAGATGACGGGGTCAGGGCAATGAAACCGGAGAACGAAAAGGAGGCTGCATTAAATCCTTAGCGCAAAAGTGTTGTGTTTTTTATGACACCGATAACAACACGAAGGAAACAGCCGCGCCGCGAGATCTCGCCCCCCCCTCCCCGAGACTAGGCTGGTGCCTTGACTCCTCATCTTGCACGCTGGCGCCAGTCTGGGCGTCGAGGATGCGCCGACTGAGTTTATTGTTTACACAGCTGGGGGATGCCTTCTCGGAAGTGTCCTACTCAAATATTTTGGCCCCTGACGCACAACATATCGTCGCGGCGTCGACGGAAGGAGTCTAACGCCGCGCATGCGTATTGGTGTTTGGATGGGACGCAGGCAGGCAGACGTAGCCAGGGAGAGTGTGGTGAAGCGAGAAGCTACAAACATGTCGACAACTGAAGACAGGGTCCGATAAGCCGTAACCTGTCAGCTACCATCAACCACCCACAGACAGATTGAGACTCTATATATTGTATGTAATCAATCACAATCGGCACCAATCGGCGCTCGTATATTAAGGTCAGGTCAAAGGTCATAACGGAGCACAAAGATTATGCCCCGCCATTATTGGGGGTTCCAGGTGTTCCATCTTTACAGCTCCGCCACCCCCCCCCCCCCATCCGCCTCCCCTCCACTCCCCTCCTGGCACAGCACGATTAACCAAGCAATTACACTTCCCCAGACACAGACCCGCGTATTCTACAAACGAAAACAAAAAAAAACCTTCGACTGGTGTTGTGTTGACCTTCACGCTTGACCTTCAACCCCCCGGGGCGTTGTCCTCAACTCAACTTTCCGCAGTACCACCAGGGGGCAGCACATTCTTGGTATTTCACGGAAGGTGCGTGAAGGCCTGCCGGCTGTGTGGTCCATGCTGACCAGTGGGGGAGTACACTGACCTGTTCTCCAGGGAGCACCAGCCACAGTAAGGGTCGTAGGCGTTCAGACAGGCCGAACATGTGGTATAGCGTTGACAGTCTTCCACCTTCACTTGAGACACCTGCAAGCAACAAACAACAAATTGTAATCGACCACACAAACCATTCGTCATTTGACATGTAAATAATTGAAATATACATAAAACAGCTGTTGAAATGATGCAACGTCACTCAGCGAAACGAACATTTGTCATAAAAAGAACAAATCAGACGTCACTCACTAAACATGAGTGCCATATACCGATAGTGATAACCACGTCAGCCCAGAAACATGCAACATGAACGAAATCAAATCACTCTACGAAGCAGTTAAACAAATCATTAACAAAGTAACATTAAAAAACAGGCCAGTGACATAACAGAAAATCACTGTTGGCAGAAAGAATTTGCAGTGATTTACAAGGAATCCACCCACCCGGTACGACGTGAGTGTAATGTGAGCTATGTTTGCACGGGTCAACAAAAGCCTTGCCGCCACGATCACCAGCCAGCAGACCGACTAGGACAGGTTGGCTGGATGTGGTACCGATATGTCACAGAACATACAGATAGATGCCCCAACACCCTGGGACAGCGGACGGGTGGGGGGGTGGGGAGGGGAGGGCGAACCTGACTGGTGATCTCCCCGCCCCACCCCCGCCTGCCTCCCTCCCTCTCTTCCCCGGACTGGCAGCCCCGAGAACGGATCGACCCTTGGGGTCTCACTCATCATATGCTGGGGGGAGGGATGCTGGGTGGTGGGCTGGGGATGCACTCTGGGGATAAAGGGTTCGAGGAGAAGATGGAGGCGGGGAGGGGGGGGGGGGGGGTGAGGAGGAAGGCTGGGGGGCGGTCGCTCTGGTCATGCTAAGTCGACCACTAACTTCTGTGAATCAACCGAGATGACCGCACCGAACACCAACCAGTCGCCCTTACGCCCCCCCCCTTCCCACCACGGCGTCCCGATCCGTGACCTTGGTCACCGCCCCCCCCCCCACCACCTCCATACGTATGACCTGATGGTAGTAATTCTCCAGGCGCCCTCACCCCCCTTCCCCCTCCTCATGGCGGTGTCCAATTCCACGAGGAGTAATGTCCAAGTATTGTCACGGGGTTTGGGTTGGGATGTGTGAGTGTGTGGGGGGGGGGGGCGTGGTAGGGCGTTGGATCTCCAGGGGTGGCGAAAAAAGGTAGCCTTGGTGAAGGGGAGGGGGTGGGGAAGAAGCCCTGGGTGAAGAAGATGGCGATGGTACTGGTGGGGGGGGGGGGTGAGGGGGTGGTCAGTTGAGGGACACACAATGAACCCTGTCCGCTGTAATGGCCGATGGATCAGGCGGCCATTGGGGTGCAACGACACACCAAGGCCAGTCGCCCCCACCCCCCCCCCCCACCACCCATTGGGACGACGCTCCTATTCCCCCCTATATTCCCACAATATCGCCAGCCTCGCTCGGCTCATCTGGGCCTGAAAGGTCAGGAAACTCGACAGCGCATTCCCCGAGCAGCCTATAGCCACCCAATATAACGTGTTATACCCACCCCACATATCCCTATCACAACCACAGATATATACGTCACCGAACAACGCTTATATTGCATTCACGCCGGCAGATGGCACTCGTCCACACACAACGTTTAATTTTGGCGGAGACGTCTTTGCGCCAGTACTAGCCCCCCCCCCCCCCCCCAACACCAACCCCTCACACATACTACAACCTCTGTATATCAGACCTCATTTCGGCACCCATCCCACATCGGCTAATCCCCTTCTCCAATTGCCCATCCAACCACACACCCTAACCTCTTACCTCAAACTTTCATTTGGGAATAAGCGACACAAAGCGAAAAACCACACACAGACCGTTTTAACAATATGGCCTTGGTGATATTATATGACCTTGGTTATATGACCTCCACCCCAACCCCCCCCCAATCCCCCACACCCCCATGCCAAACACACTTCGGCCAGGGACCATGGCCGGGTTGTTCAGCGGGGTCGCCAGAGGTCGCCGCTAGAGGTCGCCACCGTAGTTAGGGGAGTCCGAGAGAGGCTCTGGAGATAACATCGGACTACTTCAGGATATATCACGACCGGCGACGCGACCGGCGACACGACCATGAAGTGGTGCTATCTCGGGATCTCATTCCTTTACCATCGGGATCCAGGCTCCAGAGAGTGATCCAGAGAGTGATCCAGACCAACCAACGCAGGAGCCATACTACACTATACAACAGATTTTTCTTCTCCGCGTAGTTTATATTATTCCCACGAGAATGAAAAAAAAAAGCTGAAAAAAAAAGCTGAATTCTGGTTAGGAGGTGGGGGGGGTGAAGTAAGGGTAGTGGAGAGGGTGGTAGGGGGAGAGGAGGGTATGACGCAGACTTCCCTGGAAGATAAGGTTCTGCCGCGGCATGGGGATCACGCTCCACCGCAAGGGGGCGTTGATAGCGGAGAGAGTCGGGTTCCCGAGTGTCCAGGTTGCGGCAACATACGGGTACTTGGAAGATGGGCGACAACAGGTCGGAGTCTGTCGGAAAGTGAGAGGGTGGGTGGGGGGTGGGGGGGGGTGGAGAGGATGTGGTCTTGCCCACATGTGAGGTGAATGCAGTCCCCGCGGGGCCGGGGAAGGAGGTGGGTCCGGGGAGGGGTGCGTTCGGGTGAGAGGGAGGGGGGGGGGGTGTGCGGGTTGAGGCGGGGACTGGGCAGTGTATCGATGGTAGATGGATGGACTCCCAGGTAAAGGTAGCCAGCGATAACGTCTCGCTAATGTTACACTGGAGGCAGGGGTTAAAAGGATGACAGAGCCGTGGTCCATGTTATTTTACTGCAATATACACCAGAACCTGACGTCAAAGACACCTGAGCAAACCGGAATCGCATGATAACAGATGGGGTAAGCCTATCCGCTGACTATAACAAAACACTAGATTAGAATACATAACAACACATTTAAGCCCCCCCCCCAACTCCCTGAAGAATATCAATGTAAATTCTGATCAGAGTGGTATACGCCTTTCCGCTGACTCGATACAATTCTACCAAATTAACCCGGAAGCGGTCATAGTCACGGATACGCCTATACAGATACGAGTTCACGATTTACACTTAAAACATAAGCACCAGTGAGAATTGGTTTCACATTTCCGCTGACTCAGCCCGAATACCAGATTAAGACGACTGAAGCGATTCTGACGGAGCCTGGAGCCATTATCAGACTTTGAGAGTCTTATCGTGATGCTGCGGCTCAGGTCCCTGTCTCCATGGGCTAGTGGGGGCCATGAGGGCAGAGGCGGGGGGGGGGCATGAGGCTAGGAGCGGGGGGGGCGGGCATGGGGGAAGAGGTGGGTGGGGGCCATGAGGGCAGAGAGGGGGGGGGGGAGACGGGGGCCATGAGGGCAGAGAGGGGGGGGGGACGGGGGCCATGAGGGCAGGGGCAGGAGGGGGGCATGAGGCTAGGGGCGGGGGGGCGGGCATGGGGGAAGAGGTGGGTGGGGGGCCATGAGGGCAAAGGGAGGGGGGGGGGAAGACCGGGGCCATGAGGGCATGAGGGGCAGGGCAGCAGGGGGGGCATGAGGCTAGGGGGCGGGGGGGGGGGGGCATGGAGGCTGCCCCTCAGGCCAGGGCAGACCCCCCGGAGGCACCAAGCTGGGGCGGCAGGCGGGACAACCTTGTCCACATAATCTTAGTGTCCAGGAGACTGACGCGGAACGGCTTCAAGAGATAAGGCCGACTTGGCTTGATGCTAAACCGGGTAAAGTACGAGAGGAGCTTTGTCATCGAGTCATCGCAGAGGGCCCATGACAATGAAAGGGAGGCAGAGAAGCTATGAAGTTAAATGTTGAGGGTTTTAAGCCGCTTTTGTGCACGTGAAAGCTAAATTGGGCCAGGAAACGTCTCGAGATAATGAGCTGGGAGAAACAATGACATGACCGAGGGGATCCACGGACGGTAATCGCCTCGTCGTCGAAAGATGACACTGTCAGGACAACTGTAGACGAGGATAGAAACAAAAGACATGAGAGACCGATCCACTGGTATTAGAAGGTGGTAATCGGTTCCCCACCGTTGTCAGTTTCCTCAACGTTCGCTGAAGGGGCAGCGATTAACCAGCGTCAGATACAAGTGTAGAAGCACTGAGCACCACTATAACCACCCATATTTCAAGGTCAAACGTAAGACGCGAACATCACTTCCGTTCTTCAGACTGCGTCATCTCGTCCCTCACCGTCACTTGAACTCCACTCCACTTACACCCACCCCCACTCCACTACGGCCCAAGTGCGAGTCCCGACTCTCCTGATGACCCTCATCCGCCTCTCCCCCCCCCCCCCCCCACCGCCCGTCCGCTCTCCTGCCCATTCCCGCAGCAGCATGTTTACATCCTCGATGTCGCGAGGGGCCGCCATAGCTAGTACGTGCGTGTCGGCACGTGGAGAGCACGCGTAACCCCAAGGTCAAACCCGTGACATTGACGTTACCCAGGCCACACGACAAGCAGTTGGCTTTGTACAGCGCCAAGAACATCCCGCAGACAAAATAACGCCAACGGGCGATACGAGACCTGTTCATCAGCCGCGTCACCAACGGTAACCGAGCAGGGCGTACACGGCATACAGCGCGAAGGCTGCGTCGTCGTCACCGCGGACCATTTTAGAGCATTGAGACTGATGGGAGTCTGGTTCTCATGCCGCTGTTAAACGGGACGAAAACATGGTCAGTTAAAGTAAAATGTAAACCACGAGAATAAAAAAACAAAACATGGAGACTGAAGTTGGACATCGTGTTCTGTGAACTAGCTAGGCAAGGGGTCGGCATCGCCATTTCAGCATCACTGCGCACACACTGCAGCCAGTAATCGCCACTGGTTAACCACTCCCCCCCCCCCCCCCTCCTCTTTTCCCATCCAACATCCCTCCCCGTGGATCACCTCGCTTCCGCCCAATCACCCCCGACACCCCCCGCCCCCAACTCCCCTCGGCACCCTGGACTCGACTTCCCTCGGCACCCCTCGGCACCCTCGACCCCCCCCCCCCCACACCCCAGCCCCATAGCTCACTGGTGATCCATGGCACCTCCGCCCTCCACGGCCATCAAACTATTTTCCGGCTTTTCTTAAATGCGACTCTTGGTGGATGAGGGTTCAGGGTTCAGGGTTCAGGTTGTGAAGCACGTTTGGTGGCTGGGAGTGCAGAGTGCAGAGTGCAGAGTGCAGCCGTCGATACTCCCGCGGTAAAGGGCAGGCACAGCCATCAGGTGCAGCCATTAGGTGCAGCCATTAGGTGCAGCCATCAGGGGCAGCCATCAGGTGCAGCCATTAGGTGCAGCCATCAGGGGCAGCCATCAGGTGCAGCCATTAGGTGCAGCCATCAGGTGCAGCCATCATGCACAGCCATCAGGTGCAGCCATCAGGTGCAGCCATCAGGTGCAGCCATCAGGTGCAGCCATCAGGTGCAGCCATCATGCACAGCCATTAGGTGCAGCCATAGGGGCAGCCATCAGGTGGAGCCATCAGGTGCAGCCATTAGGTGCAGCCATTAGGTGCAGCCATCAGGGGCAGCCATCAGGCACAGCCATCAAGCACAGCCATCAGGTGCAGCCATCATGCACAGCCATCAGGTGCAGCTATCAGGTGCAGCCATCAGGTGGAGCCATCAGGTGCAGCCATTAGGTGCAGCCATTAGGTGCAGCCATCAGGGGCAGCCATCAGGCACATCCATCAGGTGCAGCCATCAGGTGCAGCCATCAGGGGCAGCCATCAGGCACAGCCATCAGGTGCAGCCATCAGGCACAGCCATCAGGTGGAGCCATCAGGTGCAGCCATTAGGTGCATGCCACCATCAGGGCCAGGTGGACATGGAACATGCCACTAAGGCGCAAAAACATATAACATATACATGCTACTTGGGGCATGCCACTTAGGGCATGCCACTAAGGGCAATATACACATGGCACACATACATGCCACTTAGGACATGCCACTTCGGGCAATATACACATGGCACACATACATGCCACTTAGAGCATGCCACTTAGGGGAACATGGAACGCATGCATACTGCTAAGGGCTGGATGTACATGTTGCATGGGCCAGATCCGGCGAGTCTAGTCATTCAGGGCGTCCACTAAGTCTGAAACCCAACCGCTGCATGGCCCCATATGCCATATATATATATGCGTGTGCGTAATATAACGCGACATATTGGTGATTATGTTCACCTTGGACCAATACACTTCCCGGCATAAAGTGGGTGAAACATGCCCGGGAAGCCGGCACCAAGGTTCGGGGGGAACCCTGGACCATCCTTGAGGGATGCAGGAAGGCTCCAGGATGAAACACCAACCATTATAACGACGGCCTTGTTCCACACGCCGGCCCCACGCGCCACATGCCACACAGGGCATGCCACGTGGGACGCCACCGTTCACACGGCGCCGGCGCAATTAGCCCTCGCTGACAAGGCGTAAAGCCCGATCAGGCTACGGCTGCAGACGTCGCAAATCTCCCGTGACGCACGCCCCTCCTGGAACGCTCCGCCCCCCCCACCCCTACCCCCACTGCACACCCCACTCCCACCCTCAGTCCGCCCCCGCCTCGCTCCCTTCGGTACCCTCAACCCCACCAACCCCAGCTCACCCATATGTCAAGGGACATGAGACACCCCTCGCAAAATAAAATTCGCGCGGTCGCACATCGTGGCACGAGAGGGGTGGGTGATGGGGTGGAGAGTTGAGGGTGGGTGGGTGGGTGTGGGTGTAGATGAGGGGGAGAAGCAAATGGGGAAGGCTTGACGGCTGGCGGCACCCAATAGAGCAAGAGCGGCGACGACACCAGGCTGGCGGCACCCAATAGAGCAAGGGCGGCGACGACACCAGGCTGGCGGCATCCAATAGAGCAAGGGCGGCGACGACACCAGGCTGGCGGCACCCAATAGAGCAAGGGCGGCGACGACACCAGGCTGGCGGCATCCAATAGAGCAAGGGCGGCGACGACACCAGGCTGGCGGCACCCAATAGAGCAAGGGCGGCGACGACACCAGGCTGGCGGCACCCAATAGAGCAAGGGCGGCGACGACACCAGGCTGGCGGCATCCAATAGAGCAAGGGCGGCGACGACACCAGGCTGGCGGCATCCAATAGAGCAAGGGCGGCGACGACACCAGGCTGGCGGCACCCAATAGAGCAAGGGCGGCGACGACACCAGGCTGGCGGCACCCAATAGAGCAAGGGCGGCGACGACACCAGGCTGGCGGCACCCAATAGAGCAAGGGCGGCGACGACACCAGGCTGGCGGCACCCAATAGACCAAGGGCGGCGACGACACCAGGCTGGCGGCACCCAATAGAGCAAGGGCGGCGACGACACCAGGCTGGCGGCACCCAATAGAGCAAGGGCGGCGACGACACCAGGCTGGCGGCACCCAATAGAGCAAGGGCGGCGACGGCACCAGGCTGGCGGCACCCAATAGAGCAAGGGCGGCGACGACACCAGGCTGGCGGCACCCAATAGAGCAAGGGCGGCGACGACACCAGAAGGAGAGTCAAAAGTAAGCCCAGCCATAAAGTTCAGAGCTGGGCGGAGGCAATAGGACCGAGGCAATAGGACCGAGGCAATAGGACCGAGGCAAGAGAACCGAGGCAAGAGGACCGAGGCAATAAGACCGAGGCAATAGGGCCGAGGCAATAGGACCGAGGCAAGAGGACCGAGGCAATATGACCGAGGCAATATGACTGAGGCAAGAGGACCGAGGCAATAGAACCGAGGCATTATGACCGAGGCAATATGACCGAGGCAATAGGACCGAGGCAATATGACCGAGTCAATAGGACCGAGGTAATAGGACCGAGTCAATAGGACCGCCTGCCCTATTCTGCTCACTGCCTGGCCTGCCTGCCCTTAGTGCTAAATCACCCTGTACATCTTCGATGGAAGGGTGATTTAGCACTAGCCTGCCCTATGCTGCTCACTGCACGACTCTCAGCCACTGGTTTTGCGTGTTACATAATACATTGCAAAGATAACAAAGTCCCCTCCGCATTTTACATCATGCTATCCTCGTCTACTGTCCATTCAGCGCCACTGCCGCTAACAGGAGCTGGACGCTCACAGACCTCTGTATCAGTTCCTCATCTGCAACACTTCTTCTGCAGACCCCTGGAATCAGTTGACCATCCCGCTCAGCGCTTAACCAGGTCATATTCCGGGGTGTTTTATATTCAAGTAAAACCCGTATCTAGAGAAGAGGGTAACAGGGCACGGGGGACTCGAACCCTAATCCTTTCATGCAACCCTTTCAGCAGCCGAGGCGATTTTATCGTCGTCAGCCAGAAAAAGCGAATCCACACAGGTGAAATATTGAAGTGGATACTATGAACCCACCCTTTCAACCCCATGTGGATCTCAACCCTCCCCCTCCCCTCCCGACGCGCCACCCCTGAACGAGCGGGGAGCGGCGGTGGGAGTGGTGGGGGGGGGGGGGCTATACATGTAGGGACCTGGCGCAGATTGCCCATGACATATTCCGGGGTAGGAGCTGAGTGGTGGAGAGTGGCAGACCGTTAATTATTCATACCTCTGCCAAGCTGGGAGGACGAGGGTAACAGCAGCGGCTAGCGAGGGGGAAAAAGGCGGGAAGGTGGTGGGGGGGGGGGAGCAGGGTGGCGGGGACGGGGGTGATGGCAGAGTGAAAGAGAGAGAGAGAGAGAGAGACGAAGAGAACATAAGAGAGGAGAAGGAAGGCAGTATGTCCAGACACTGGACTAATGGTGGCGGGGAAAAAAGAGAGAGCGGCCCGGGGCTAAGAGGCCATAGGCTTTTACCCTTGTCAAGGACTAACCACGCCTTAACACGGGGGCCGTACAGCCACACACACGGCCACCGCTAACAAGGGAGATTGACGGCTTCCTTATGCCATCAATTCCCCGCATCGCCTTCATATACGCTCACCCTTGGATTTTGGTTTTTCCACAGAAATGGACGTAAGTTGTTGTGGTCAGGAGTTGAAAGTAGCGAGGCGGGCGTATATTAAGGGAGGAAGGCGATCACAGGTTGAGCCGTGCTGGACGGGGGGTTGGGGGGGGGGTAACCGCGGGGGCGGGGGTTGATGGGGAGCAGGGGGGGGGGGGCAGTGTGGGGGCAGTGGGTGTCGGGTCCAGTGGGGATAGATGACAAACGAGATCCATTAATAACCAGGCCAGGTAAAAGGTCATTTCCGCCTCCCATTCTGTCAGCTGCCATCAGCTGCAACAGTTCTGTATGGGTGCAGGTGAAAGCCAATCAGTCTCCGTAGAGGCTGGGAGCTCCAGCAGACCGCTTCCCCGACCTGTAAGCTCCACTTCTCGTTCCCCAGTAGTGACCATGGCACCATTAGTCACCGGGCATATAAAATAAAATGAAATCCATTACCGCAAAACATGCCCAACAGAGAGGAACGCGACCCCATTGCATTCTTAGACTATGACGGAACCATTGTCTTTGGCCGCCACATATTCGCATGACGGTTGATCTACATGAAGTATATTTTCGATTGCCATTTTACCCTAAAATATCCGCCTCACCTATTGCATTTAAAAACAAGTCGGGAGCCGCAGAAATTGGAGAACAGGCGGTGGCCGGATGGGCAAAAACAGGACCAAAGGGAAGAAACGGGAAGCGAAATGCCTCGGAATATAACAAAAAGTACACACAAGCTTCGATGATGGGAGTTGTAAGCCTCGAGAGAAAAGACAAAAATAACGAGCGCCCAACTGGGTCTGTGAGCCCACGCACAACTCACTCAGTTCAATGGGGATCGCATCTGCGACTTCTTAATCGCTCGAATATCGCTCAAAATACAAGTACACCCCCGAGTTCTGAACACG
The DNA here is from genome assembly GCA_964019135.1 of Arenicola marina. NCBI lineage: Eukaryota > Metazoa > Annelida > Polychaeta > Arenicolidae > Arenicola > Arenicola marina. The sequence continues at coordinate 20,601,089 of OZ025248.1, read as the reverse complement.
GCGGCGCGGCGCGACATGATAAGGCTAACTCCAAAGGGTCATACAAACATGTTTATAACACTGAGCCATTATATGCGTCAGGAGATACCGAGACTGAGCGATCTCAGTCCCTCGCAGAGGAATCCATAATAAAACCTTCACACGCCTGCCTCCATGACGTCTGACAAGCATCTCTTTAATAGTGAAGGCGGGGGATTATGTATATCAGAGGGGAGATGTAGTGTATAGACGACGGAGGGGGGGGGGGGGGGGTGGGGGGCATGCATTGCGTGTAAGGCTGGAATGAATAGCGTTATATGTGGAAGCCTGGCTGGCCATCCGTACGGAATAACAGAAAGAGAGGGTAAATCTCACGCGGAATAAGATCTACCGGGAATTCAATACACATCTATTAATAATACCGCTCCTGATGAGCATTAATTTAACGGTTTCCATCTAAGATATAAATGTTATATATTTAAAAAAACTTTTGTTGGCATATTTATGGCTGGACATTCATCATACTATATTCTGTCGCTTCTGATGGATAAACTGTCAAAAAAAACACCTTCACCTTTGCAGGCAGCCACGTGGCCACGGAATGCGACCATACGTCTGGGGCGCCTCTAGCGGAGACTTCTGTCTCTGCGCGCGCAGTGAATGGAACAGGCGCAAATTGCCGTCCTGAGATTAACAGAGACCACCCAGCCTCATCCCACCCCACCCCACCCCACCCCACCCTGGGCCAAGCGCCCCATCCCTACCCCCTGCTCTGCCGAAAAAAAAAGCAATCGGGACTTTCTGGTACGGAGCAATTTAAAGCTGTCCAATAAATACAAGGCCTCGACCTAGAGGGAAGAAAACTGCTGACCACGCCAGCAGTCATGCCGTCGCCCTCCCGAGTCCCATTGCCTCCCAAGCAGTTCATCTTGATATGGGAGTGGTCGTGGTGTCGGCCTCAGCCCGGGCGGGGACATGAACTGGGCGTGGGGAGACGGGTCACCCCCCCCCCCTCCCACCCAACCCCCTCCCTTATCCTCCACTACATCCCCGTCCACGTCCCACCAGAGATCACCGAAATGGAAGCATGGCACCCCCAGCCCCCGTCCCACCAAAGAACGACGACAGGGTAACATAGTACCCCCCCCCGCCCCGGCCCACCAAAAAAAGGGGGTAACGTGGTCGCCATTTTGTAAATCCGATATCGTCATCCATCGCTCCACCATCCCAGTCACATTCTAGAGACTTTGTCATTTTTAACCAGCTATCCAATTCACCGGTCCACTTGCGCCACTTTCCTTAACCCGTTACCTAAACTGGCCTACTTTCTTTAACCCTTTATCCGTTGCGCTACTTTCCTGTTTTAAACCTTTACCCAATGCGCTACTTTCCTGTTTTAACCTTGTTGACGATTGCTGCCGTTCTTTAATCTTTTACCCAGTGCGCCTTTTTTTCATGCACCCATTACGCTACATTTCATCTTTAACCGTTTACCCATTGCGCTACCTTCCTTTTTAACCCTTTAATGAATGCGCTACCAACCACCAGTCACCGCCGGCTTGTACATCACAACAATCCACATGCTGTCCAGACCCATCGGGAACCCAGCGCCATCAGAATGGGGGGCGGCGGGGGGGGGGGGGGGCGGAGAAAAAAGTAAGAGAGATAGAGTTGCTCGTCGGTTGGAGCGTGGTGGGGGTTTCTAGCGAGCGTCAACCCCCCCCCCCCCCCCCGTCACCGGTGGGGCGATGCTCTCGATTATCTGTACACGGTAGAGACAGTCAGCCTCCGATCCGCTCATACCAGCGCAATCTGTACCCAACCCAGCCCCCCACCCCCCTCTTCCTCGCTGCCCCAATGGCCCGTGCATGTCATGCAGCATCACGTCTTGCTGACACATCTCCAACCCACCTTCAGAGCCGATCTTTTCTCTATTCGTCAAGATGTATGGCTACCATTTTCATCGGGATCTTTTAGCAAATGAGATGGAAACTCATGAAAAGAAAATTAGTTCATGGAAATCAATCTGCCAAGGGAATTTCCGGTTGCACCACTCGGGGGACATTCTTCAACCAATTTGTCAAATGAGGCCCCAGAAGGTAATTTTTATAATATTGTATACATATCATACCCGACATGGGACCTGGAGCCAGAATTCTATATGATGTCGAGATTGATGTCATTATCTGGAAGTGCTCCATGTTCATTCAGGTCCATGTCTGACGACGCAGCGGTCAACTTCCTCGATCGCCGCCTCCATCTCCAACATCTCCTACTCCCCACGACCCCCAATCTACACAAAGCCTCCCCTCCCCCACCTTTTCCTGGCCGCCGACAGAGGGCGCCAGTGCAGGGGCCACGCAATATTCGATGCGGGAACACGGCCGACCGCTGAGCACAATGCGTTTCTCTGTCTTGTCCGTGACGCTCGGACGCCGCGGATACAGGTGGCGGGCGGGAGAGGACCTCAACACCCAGGCTTCCTGCTCTCGTTTCCATGAAGTCAACGCCGCGAGACAAGGACGAGGACTTTGGGTCACAGCCCGTATAACGGCGCCCCCTGGACCCAAGGTCAAACAGGTCTTCCGCAAATATCGCAGTCCTTCAAGGTGTACCGGCAGGATGAACAAGTGTAACGTGTGAATGCATGTAACGTCGTTGTGGATCAATAACATTAGGTCTGTGGTAGAGATGGAATGAATGTGCCATAACCACCAATACCAGCTTAACCGATGTCTCCAACCGGCAAACCAAGCGACCAGCCAACAGGCCGACAATACAAGCGGCCATCCATCAGGCCGACCGGCCAACAGACCAACTAGACGGTCAAGCAGAGCTTGAGAAGGCAGACGAAAATTGGGGTTATGGGACCAATTCGACTATGTTAAGACCCATCGCCGCTCGCTCATTGGTTGTTCAGCCTGGCGTTCGAGACCATATCGCCCCCTTAAAGCTGTAGTACTGAGGCCAAATTGCTGGCTGAAAGCGCAAATGAGCCCAAAATGGACCCCAAGTAGCGTTATGTACTGGACGAGCGCCATCTAACGGCTGCTGTTGAACGCGGGCTATTTTTCCAGGTCGAGGGCTTCGTTAAGAGTGAATACGTTCAAATCACGACTTTCTACGCATCCTTGGTCACGCCCTAATCGCTCTTCTCGGACACGTCATCGCTGAATTACGGAGCCCCCTAGCGGCGGAACTAAGCGTGATAGGCAAAAAACGAAGGCGGTTTCCATACCCAAGTCGACGTTTGCCCGTCTTTTGCAACCGGGCCCGACTCTCTAGCGTCGCTATTAAGCGAACGGCGGCCATCGCAACCCCGAAAGAGTGCCGGTCCATATCGCCGTTGACTCGTAATGCGAGCGTCGGCATGGAGGGGGCTGCACCTCTTGCGAGCGCGTCCTAGAGCAATTCTGATGTGGTTTCGATCAGCCTAGCTCACATTTCTCTCTCCATTCATGCCAAATCTGGGCTCCCAGGTGTATTAAGTATTAAAAAATCCAAAATTTCTAATTTTCAACTGCCTGTGGCAGGAAAACTTTTCATCCCACGTCAAATCTGATGTCAGTAACGCGAAAGATTTTGAGGAGTTGAGTATTTTGACACGAATTGCGGTTCTCTAGCTGCAATATTAAGAGAGCTAGAGTAGAAAATATGTTTTGAAGGTATGACGTCATCGTGACGTTGACCTTCAAGTTTTATTGCCCATCTACGAACTTAGCCTGACGATTGCCTTTCCGCATCTTTCTGTTAATTTTGAAGTCGATATCTTAAGGCATTCGAAAGATAATGCGCGCACAGACAAACAGACTCACCGAACACACCGACATAAGACGAAAATTAAAAAAAATTCGTCTTAACTATACACCAAGCCGACCAACCAACTGGCCATCCAACAGGCCAACCAACAAACAGGCCCACCAACCAACAGGCCCACCATCCCGCCGACCGCCCAAAAAGCGGACGCCCAGCGTCATTCTGTTAACAGCTCATTCTGAAGTCGGCCAACCCTTCAAGCCCTATTTGGCTTTGATCCAACGAGGTCCCTCCTTCATCAGCCTCAATTCACCTCCTCCAGTTTTCATTCCCATAGCAACTGAACGTCTGGGCGCCTCTACCCCCCCCCCTTTCCCTCCCCGTCTGGTGAGCTTTGCCGGGCGAGCGCTCTTGCGAGAGACTTCTACTGCCTATTAAATCCTTTAGACACTTCTCCTTGGCGAAGAAGACTTGTACTATATATCAACCCCACTGTTCCACGCTACCCTTATGGTTCCACGCTACCCTTATGGTTCCACGCTACCCTTACGGTTCCACGCTACCCTTATGGTTCCACGCTACCCTTATGGTTCCAAGCCCTTATGGTTCCACGCTAACCCTATGGTTCCAAGCCCTTATGGTTCCACGCTACCCTTATGGTTCCACGCTACCCTTATGGTTCCACTCTACCCTTATGGTTCCACGCTACCCTTATGGTTCCACGCTACCCCTATGGTTCCAAGCCCTTATGGTTCCACGCTATCCTGATGGTTCCACGCTACCCTTATGGTTCCACGCTATCCTGATGGTTCCACGATGGCCATAAGTGTCCACAATATTCCACCAAGGTAGTGTCAACCTCCTTTTGAAAAGATTGAATTACGAAAAGAAAACTATTATAGCTATATATTTTATTTTATATATTATAGCTATATATTTTAGTCTACAGAGCAGGACTGTCAATGTACAGAAAAAGTCACTTCACAGAATAGCCATGTCAATGTACAGAACAAGAAGGCGAATGGGCAAAGTAGCGATAGAAGCATCCCAACAGCCCACTACTGTACCATCTCAGGCTACTGTACTATCTCAGGCTACTGTACCATCTCAGGCTACTGTACGACCTCAGGCTACTGTACCACCTCAGGCTACTGTACCACCTCAGGCTACTGTACCATCTCATGCCACTGTACCATCTCAGGCTACTGTACCACCTCAGGCTACTGTACCATCTCAGGCTACTGTACCATCTCAGGCTACTGTACCATCTCAGGCTACTTTATCATCTCAGCCTACTGTACCATCTCAGGCTACTGTACCATCTCAGGCTACTGTACCATCTCAGGCTACTGTACCACCTCAGGTTACTGTACCATCTCAGCCTACTGTACCATCTCAGGCTACTGTACCATCTCAGCCCACTGTACCATCTCAGCCTACTGTACCATTTCAGGTTACTGCACCATCTCAGGCTACTGTACCACCTCAGGCTACTGTACCATCTCAGCCCACTGTACCACCTCAGGCTACTGTACCATCTCAGGCTACTGTACCATCTCAGGCTACTGTACCATCTCAGGCTACTGTACCATCTCAGCCTACTGTACCATCTCAGCCCACTGTACCATCTCAGCCTACTGTACCATTTCAGATTACTGCACCATCTCAGGCTACTGTACCACCTCAGGCTACTGTATCATCTCAGGCTACTGTACCATCTCAGGCTACTGTACGACCTCAGGCTACTGTACCATCTCAGGCTACTGTACGACCTCAGGCTACTGTACGACCTCAGGCTACTGTACGACCTCAGGCTACTGTACCATCTCAGCCTACTGTACCATCTCAGGCTGCTGTACGACCTCAGGCTACTGTATCATCTCAGGCTACTGTACCATCTCAGGCTACTGTACGACCTCAGGCTACTGTACCATCTCAGGCTACTGTACCATCTCAGGCTACTGTACGACCTCAGGCTACTGTACGACCTCAGGCTACTGTACCATCTCAGCCTACTGTACCATCTCAGGCTGCTGCCATAAGCCACGGCGGTGACTCAGTCACCCATTATACAGCACAGTCATGGCGCACGGCTAGGCAGACCCTTATCACAAGTTAATCGCTTTCTTATAGGTGATTGTCGGCAGATACCTCATTATCGCCGTTAATTATCAAGCTTTATGTGATCACGGGTGTAGTGCATCTTCCATATAAGCCAGGTTTTTATCAGCTACAATGCTTCAGTTTTTCTGACCCACAAAGCCGGCACGGAACAGTCGTTTAGAAAGAGTGATATCGTAGGTTAGGCGCGTGGGGGCCATTCGGGAGAAGACGTGTACACAGGGTGGTTACAACGACACTACGAGGACTGAGGGATGAAGATAAATGGGGGAGAGGGAGGAGGGGGGGGGGGTGAGACAGCGAGGGAGAGAATACGAGAGGCAAAGAGAGAGGGAGAGAGAAAGAGGCACAGACAGAGGGGGCAGAGAGAAACAAGCGAGAAAAACAGGAATACCACGAGATAGATAGAGAGGGAGAGACAAGAGAATGATAGAGAGGGAGAGACAAGAGAATGATAGAGAGGGAGAGACAAGAGAATGATAGAGAGGGAGAGACAAGAGAATGATAGAGAGGGAGAGACAAGAGAATGATAGAGAGGGAGAGACAAGAGAATGATAGAGAGGGAGAGACAAGAGAATGATAGAGAGGGAGAGACAAGAGAATGATAGAGAGGGAGAGACAAGAGAATGATAGAGAGGGAGAGACAAGAGAATGACAGACATGGCGAGACAGAAAGGTAGACGTAAACAGTTGGTGAAATAGTTCAAAAAGAGATATACATACACAAAGAGAGGTGACAAAGAGAGAGACAGAGGAACAAAGAGAGAGAGAAAGAAAGATCGCCTGAGACGATGAGGGGCAGAGAAAGACAGAGACACATAAAGGCAGAGAGAGAGAGAGAGGCAAAGAGAGAGGCAGGAGGAGACGGAGAATGAACGACACAGGGAGAAGGCTGACCCCTGACTTACTCACGCCGGACCCACAACGGTCCACTATTATATCAACAATTAATCTACATATGGAGATTCCGGAGCCGCCTAATAATTCCTTTCTGGCCGGGATGGGCCCTCCCCGTGGCGCCCTCAGGTGTCTGTTGCCAGGCCTTACATCTCGGGCCACGAGTCCATTAGCACGGCGTCACGGGACCCCCAGCGGGGGTATCAACACGGGGCGGGGGGGGGGGGGGAGTAGATCGCCGCCATTAAGAAGGGGGCCATTAACGTGCCCGCGATCTCCCTCCTCGCCTCCCTACCCCCATCACCCCCACACACCCTATATGGCCGGGTGATTTCCCATGGTGGCCCTTGCTGGCTGGCGCTGCCAAGCTCAAGATATATGCGGACAGACAGGAAACAGGGGGTAACGGGCAATATCCACCCGCCCCACTCCCTTTACCCTATCACGCAACCCGCCTCTCCCCCCCTCCCCCCCACCCCCCCCCCCCTCCTCTATATCCCCGCCGCACTCTACCTATCTCAGGCCAATCCATCTTACCATTAACACCGGCCGGCGACACACCTCCACAAACTCATGATCCCCAGCACTTACCATTAAACTAACCGTGATCCCCCCCGGCCGACGTGGCGCTAACATCGAGGATGTGTGTGTGGGGGGGGGGGGGGGGCGGCACAGGCGGCGGCGTATTGAGAAAGAATGGCGCGGCTAAAAAGCCTCAGCGTTATCCATTTCCTTTCGAGAGCCGCTACCTATATGGGTAAAAGACCTCCCCCAGACCCAGACCCCCCCGCCCACACCCATCTCTACCCGCCCCCCCCCCCCACCCACACACCCAGCCCTCCTCCTCCCCCCCCCACACCCCCACCTCCTCCATCCTCTCGAACCCGCTCTTCATCCCCGTCTTAACAAGCCGTAAAAACGACGTTCACTAGAGTCCACGCTGGGGCTGGGGCGGAATGGGGTGGTGGGGGGGGGGGGGGTCAAACAGACGGGGCGCTCAATGGTGGAGTGCGGGGGGAGGGATGGCGGGGGATGGGGTATGTGTGGCAGTGACCCCACGGTGACTAAAGAGTGTGCCGGTGACCTGTTAATGTCATTTGTGGTGGTTAGATGGTGTCGAAGCTCCCCGCCAGACGAGGGAGGGAGACTGTCCCACTGACCGGGCATATAACCGGTAATGTCTCCCCTGGCTTTGGCACGGGGAGTGGGTAGGCGGGTGGACGGGGGGTGTGGGGGTGGAGAGGGGTGGATGAAGGGAAGGGGTGGGTAATGTTTTCCCTGGCGGCACGGGGGCTGGGTAGATGGGTGGATGGAAGGGGGTGGAGGGAGGTGATGGGGCGGAAGAGGGAGGGGGGAGGTGCAGAGTGAGAGAGCGGGGGGGGGGGGGGGGCAGTACGGTGCGAAGCGGCATCACAGTGCTTGATCTGGTGCGGAATGAATAACCAACAGACTGCAGGAATCAGGCTAAATAATGGACAAACGATTGCAGGGATTCGACAGAAGGGACAACAAACAGGTTGACTGAACAGACCACAGACCGAAGTAATTGGTAAACTGAATGAGCAACATAATGTAGGAATTAGACTAGAGATGAGGGCGACAGACAGACTAGTACGGACTAGTCCAGAGAATGGTCAACAGCCTGCAGCCATACGCCCATCCTTGAGCCATCCACGTGTGAGGTACCATCAGCACAGTACGGCATGGATTAAGACACCAGACCACATCAGTCTGTGGACTCGTGCACTACCTGCCATGGTACGTTCACCAGAGAAACAACCCAACCCGCTGCCAATAGCCACGTGGGCGACAGCCATTACAACAATGCAAAGCGCAAGAGCCATCATTCCAAGTCACGTGGGTGACAGCCATTACACCAATGCAATGCGCAAGAGCCATCATTCCAAGTCACGCGGGTGACAGCCATTACACCAATGCAATGCGCAAGAGCCATCATTCCAAGTCACACGGGTGACACCCATTACACCAATGCAATGCGCAAGAGCCATCATTCCAAGTCACGTGGGCGACAGCCATTACACCAATGCAATGCGCAAGAGCCATCATTCCAAGTCACACGGGTGACACCCATTACACCAATGCAATGCGCAAGAGCCATCATTCCAAGTCACGCGGGTGACAGCCATTACACCAATGCAATGCGCAAGAGCCATAATTTTAAAGACATCAACAACATAAAACCGAACCGCCCCCCCCCCCCCCAACTTTCCCAACCCTGTCACTTGGCTATCCGACCCCCTTGTCTTGTCACGGCGGACCGACCCCCTTGTCTTGTCACGGCGGACGCCCCTTCCTCCCAAAGCGCTGTTCCTTCCTGCCATCCCCCCAATCTATCTATCTATCCATCCATCGTCAACCCTGTGAGCGATAATAAGACGAACGAGTGACAACCCAGCAATGACAGCCCGTCGTACACACACATGGGCCTGTATAGCGACATGTTTTAAAGCGACT
>OZ025248.1:20561948-20591661 GCA_964019135.1 Arenicola marina | reverse complement strand
CTTTCGACTGGTGTTGTCCTTGACCTTCACGGCTTGACCTTCAACCCCCCGGGGCGTTGTCCTCAACTCAACTTTCCGCAGTACCACCAGGGGGCAGCACATTCTCGGTATTTCACGGAGAGTGCGTGAAGGCCTGCCGGCTGTGTGGTCCATGCTGACCAGTGGGGGAGTACACTGACCTGTTCTCCAGGGAGCACCAGCCACAGTAAGTGCGTGAAGGCCTGCCGGCTGTGTGGTCCATGCTGACCAGTGGGGGAGTACACTGACCTGTTCTCCAGGGAGCACCAGCCACAGTAAGTGCGTGAAGGCCTGCCGGCTGTGTGGTCCATGCTGACCAGTGGGGGAGTACACTGACCTGTTCTCCAGGGAGCACCAGCCACAGTAAGTGCGTGAAGGCCTGCCGGCTGTGTGGTCCATGCTGACCAGTGGGGGAGTAAACTGACCTGTTCTCCAGGGAGCACCAGCCACAGTAAGGGTCGTAGGCGTTCAGACAGGCCGAACATGTGGTATAGCGTTGACAGTCTTCCACCTTCACTTGAGACACCTGCAAGCAACAAACAACAAATTGTAATCGACCACACAAACCATTCGTCATTTGACATGTAAATAATTGAAATATACATAAAACAGCTGTTGAAATGATGCAACGTCACTCAGCGAAACGAACATTTGTCATAAAAAGAACAAATCAGACGTCACCCACTAAACATGAGTGCCATATACCGATAGTGATAACCACGTCAGCCCAGAAACATGCAACATGAACGAAATCAAATCACTCTACGAAGCAGTTAAACAAATCATTAACAAAGTAACATTAAAAAACAGGCCAGTGACATAACAGAAAATCACTGTTGGCAGAAAGAATTTGCAGTGATTTACAAGGAATCCACCCACCCGGTACGACGTGAGTGTAATGTGAGCTATGTTTGCACGGGTCAACAAAAGCCTTGCCGCCACGATCACCAGCCAGCAGACCGACTAGGACAGGTTGGCTGGATGGTGGTACCGATATGTCACAGCACATACAGATAGATGCCCCAACACCCTGGGACAGCGGACGGGTGGGGGGTGGGGAGGGGAGGGCGAACCTGACTGGTGATCTCCCCGCCCCACCCCCGCCTGCCTCCCTCCCTCTCTTCCCGGACTGGCAGCCCCGAGAACGGATCGACCCTTGGGGTCTCACTCATCATATGCTGGGGGGAGGGATGCTGGGTGGTGGGCTGGGGATGCACTCTGGGGATAAAGGGTTCGAGGAGAAGATGGAGGCGGGGAGTGGAGGGGGGTGAGGAGGAAGGCTGGGGGGCGGTCGCTCTGGTCATGCTAAGTCGACCACTAACTTCTGTGAATCAACCGAGATGACCGCACCGAACACCAACCAGTCGCCCTTACGCCCCCCCCTCCTTCCCACCACGGCGTCCCGATCCGTGACCTTGGTCACCGCCCCCCCCACCACCTCCATACGTATGACCTGATGGTAGTAATTCTCCAGCCGCCCTCACCCCCCTTCCCCCTCCTCATGGCGGTGTCCAATTCCACGAGGAGTAATGTCCAAGTATTGTCACGGGGTTTGGGTTGGGATGTGTGAGTGTGGGGGGGGGGGGGGGCGTGGTAGGGCGTTGGATCTCCAGGGGCGGCGAAAAAAGGTAGCCTTGGTGAAGGGGAGGGGTGGGGAAGAAGCCCTGGGTGAAGAAGATGGCGATGGTACTGGTGGGGGCGGGGGGAGGAGGGGTGGTCAGTTGAGGGACACACAATGAACCCTGTCCCGCTGTAATGGCCGATGGATCAGGCGGCCATTGGGGTGCAACGACACACCAAGGCCAGTCGCCCCCACCCCCCCACCACCCATTGGGACGACGCTCCTATTCCCCCTATATTCCCACAATATCGCCAGCCTCGCTCGGCTCATCTGGCCTGAAAGGTCAGGAAACTCGACAGCGCATTCCCCGAGCCAGCCTATAGCCACCCAATATAACGTGTACACCCCACATATCCCTATCACAACCACAGATATATACGTCACCGAACAACGCTTATATTGCATTCACGCCGGCAGATGGCACTCGTCCACACACAACGTTTAATTTTGGCGGAGACGTCTTTGCGCCAGTACTAGCCCCCCCCGCCCCCCCCACACATACTACAACCTCTGTATATCAGACCTCATTTCGGCACCCATCCCACATCGGCTAATCCCCTTCTCCAATTGCCCATCCAACCACACACCCCAACCTCTTACCTCAAACTTTCATTTGGGAATAAGCGACACAAAGCGAAAAACCACACACAGACCGTTTTAACAATATGGCCTTGGTGATATTATATGACCTTGGTTATATGACCTCCACCCCCACCCCCACCCCCCATCCCCCACACCCCCATGCCAAACACACTTCGGCCAGGGACCATGGCCGGGTTGTTCAGCGGGGTCGCCAGAGGTCGCCGCTAGAGGTCGCCACCGTAGTTAGGGGAGTCCGAGAGAGGCTCTGGAGATAACATCGGACTACTTCAGGATATATCACGACCGGCGACGCGACCGGCGACACGACCATGAGTGGTGCTATCTCGGGATCTCATTCCTTTACCATCGGGATCCAGGCTCCAGAGAGTGATCCAGAGAGTGATCCAGACCAACCAATGCAGGAGCCATACTACACTATACAACAGATTTTTCTTCTCCGCGTAGTTTATATTATTCCCACGAGAATGAAAAAAAAAAAGCTGAATTCTGGTTAGGAGGTGGGGAGGGGGGGTGAAGTAAGGGTAGTGGAGAGGGTGGTAGGGGGAGAGGAGGGTATGACGCAGACTTCCCTGGAAGATAAGGTTCTGCCGCGGCATGGGGATCACGCTCCACCGCAAGGGGGCGTTGATAGCGGAGAGAGTCGGGTTCCCGAGTGTCCAGGTTGCGGCAACATACGGGTACTTGGAAGATGGCGACAACAGGTCGGAGTCTGTCGGAAAGTGAGAGGGTGGGTGGGGGGTGGGGGGGGGGGGGTGGAGAGGATGTGGTCTTGCCCACAATGTGAGGTGAATGCAGTCCCCGCGGGGCCGGGGAAGGAGGTGGGTCTGGGGAGGGGTGCGTTCGGGTGAGAGGGAGGGGGGGGTGTGCGGGTTGAGGCGGGGACTGGGCAGTGTATCGATGGTAGATGGATGGACTCCCAGGTAAAGGTAGCCAGCGATAACGTCTCGCTAATGTTACACTGGAGGCAGGGGTTAAAAGGATGACAGAGCCGTGGTCCATGTTATTTTACTGCAATATACACCAGAACCTGACGTCAAAGACACCTGAGCAAACCCGGAATCGCATGATACCAGATGGGGTAAGCCTATCCGCTGACTATAACAAAACACTAGATTAGAAATACATAACAACACATTTAAGCCCCCCCCCCCCCAACTCCCTGAAGAATATCAATGTAAATTCTGATCAGAGTGGTATACGCCTTTCCGCTGACTCGATACAATTCTACCAAATTAACCCGGAAGCGGTCATAGTCACGGATACGCCTATACAGATACGAGTTCACGATTTACACTTAAAACATAAGCACCAGTGAGAATTGGTTTCACATTTCCGCTGACTCAGGCGAATACCAGATTAAGACGACTGAAGCGATTCTGACGGGAGCCTGGAGCCATTATCAGACTTTGAGAGTCTTATCGTGATGCTGCGGCTCAGGTCCCTGTCTCCATGGGCTAGTGGGGGCCATGAGGGCAGAGACGGGGGGGGGGCATGAGGCTAGGAGCGGGGGGGGGCGGGCATGGGGGAAGAGGTGGGTGGGGGCCATGAGGGCAGAGAGGGGGGGGGAGACGGGGGCCATGAGGGCAGAGAGGGGGGGGGGAGACGGGGGCCATGAGGGCAGGAGCAGGAGGGGGCATGAGGCTAGGGGCGGGGGGGGCGGGCATGGGGGAAGAGGTGGGTGGGGGCCATGAGGGCAAAGGGAGGGGGGGGGAAGACCGGGGCCATGAGGGCAGGGGCAGCAGGGGGGGCATGAGGCTAGGGGCGGGGGGGGGCATGGAGGCTGCCCCTCAGGCCAGGGCAGACCCCCGGAGGCACCAAGCTGGGGCGGCAGGCGGGACAACCTTGTCCACATAATCTTAGTGTCCAGGAGACTGACGCGGAACGGCTTCAAGAGATAAGGCCGACTTGGCTTGATGCTAAACCGGGTAAAGTACGAGAGGAGCTTTGTCATCGAGTCATCGCAGAGGGCCCATGACAATGAAAGGGAGGCAGAGAAGCTATGAAGTTAAATGTTGAGGGTTTTAAGCCGCTTTTGTGCACGTGAAAGCTAAATTGGCCCAGGAAGCGTCTCGAGATAATGAACTGGGAGAAACAATGACATGACCGAGGGGATCCACGGACGGTAATCGCCTCGTCGTCGAAAGATGACACTGTCAGGACAACTGTAGACGAGGATAGAAACAAAAGACATGAGAGACCGATCCACTGGTATTAGAAGGTGGTAATCGGTTCCCCACCGTTGTCAGTTTCCTCAACGTTCGCTGAAGGGGCAGCGATTAACCAGCGTCAGATACAAGTGTAGAAGCACTGAGCACCACTATAACCACCCATATTTCAAGGTCAAACGTAAGACGCGAACATCACTTCCGTTCTTCAGACTGCGTCATCTCGTCCCTCACCGTCACTTTAACTCCACTCCACTCCACCCCCACTTACACCCACCCCCACTCCACTACGGCCCAAGTGCGAGTCCCGACTCCCCTGATGACCCTCATCCGCCTCTCCCCCCCCCCCCCCCCGCCCGTCCGCTCTCCTGCCGCAGCAGCATGTTTACATCCTCGATGTCGCGAGGGGCCGCCATAGCTAGTACGTGCGTGTCGGCACGTGGAGAGCACGCGTAACCCCAAGGTCAAACCCGTGACATTGACGTTACCCAGGCCACACGACAAGCAGTTGGCTTTGTACAGCGCCAAGAACATCCCGCAGACAAAATAACGCCAACGGGCGATACGAGACCTGTTCATCAGCCGCGTCACCAACGGTAACCGAGCAGGGCGTACACGGCATACAGCGCGAAGGCTGCGTCGTCGTCACCGCGGACCATTTTAGAGCATTGAGACTGATGGGAGTCTGGTTCTCATGCCGCTGTTAAACGGGCCGAAAACATGGTCAGTTAAAGTAAAATGTAAACCACGAGAATAAAAAAAAAAAACTGGAGACTGAAGTTGGACATCGTGTTCTGTGAACTAGCTAGGCAAGGGGTCGGCATCGCCATTTCAGCATCACTGCGCACACACTGCAGCCAGTAATCGCCACTGGTTAACCACTCCCCCCCCCCCCCCGCCCCCCCCCACTCCTCTTTTCCCATCCAACATCCCTCCCCGTGGATCACCTCGCTTCCGCCCAATCACCCCCGACACCCCCCGCCCCCAACTCCCCTCGGCACCCTGGACTCGACTTCCCTCGGCACCCCTCGGCACCCTCGACCCCCCACCCCCCACACCCCAGCCCCATAGCTCACTGGTGATCCATGGGACCTCCGCCCTCCACGGCCATCAAACTATTTTCCGGCTTTTCTTAAATGCGACTCTTGGTGGATGAGGGTTCAGGGTTCAGGGTTCAGGTTGTGAAGCACGTTTGGTGGCTGGGAGTGCAGAGTGCAGAGTGCAGAGTGCAGCCGTCGATACTCCCGCGGTAAAGGGCAGGCACAGCCATCAGGTGCAGCCATTAGGTGCAGCCATCAGGGGCAGCCATCAGGGGCAGCCATCAGGTGCAGCCATTAGGTGCAGCCATCAGGTGCAGCCATCAGGGGCAGCCATCAGGTGCAGCCATTAGGTGCAGCCATCAGGGGCAGCCATCAGGTGCAGCCATTAGGTGCAGCCATCAGGGGCAGCCATCAGGGGCAGCCATCAGGTGCAGCCATTAGGTGCAGCCATCAGGTGCAGCCATCAGGGGCAGCCATCAGGTGCAGCCATTAGGTGCAGCCATTAGGTGCAGCCATCAGGTGCAGCCATTAGGTGCAGCCATCAGGGGCAGCCATCAGGGGCAGCCATCAGGTGCAGCCATTAGGTGCAGCCATCAGGTGCAGCCATCAGGGGCAGCCATCAGGTGCAGCCATTAGGTGCAGCCATCAGGGGCAGCCATCAGGGGCAGCCATCAGGGGCAGCCATCAGGTGCAGCCATTAGGTGCAGCCATCAGGTGCAGCCATCAGGGGCAGCCATTAGGTGCAGCCATTAGGTGCAGCCATCAGGGGCAGCCATTAGGTGCAGCCATTAGGTGCAGCCATCAGGGGCAGCCATCAGGGGCAGCCATCAGGTGCAGCCATTAGGTGCAGCCATCAGGTGCAGCCATCAGGGGCAGCCATCAGGTGCAGCCATTAGGTGCAGCCATCAGGGGCAGCCATCAGGGGCAGCCATCAGGTGCAGCCATTAGGTGCAGCCATCAGGCACAGCCATCAAGCACAGCCATCAGGTGCAGCCATTAGGTGCAGCCATTAGGTGCAGCCATCAGGTGCAGCCATTAGGTGCAGCCATCAGGTGCAGCCATCATGCACAGCCATCAGGTGCAGCCATCAGGCACAGCCATCAGGTGGAGCCATCAGGTGCAGCCATCAGGGGCAGCCATCAGGTGCAGCCATCAGGGGCAGCCATCAGGTGCAGCCATCAGGCACAGCCATCAGGTGGAGCCATCAGGTGCAGCCATCAGGGGCAGCCATCAGGTGCAGCCATCAGGCACAGCCATCAGGTGCAGCCATCAGGGGCAGCCATCAGGTGCAGCCATTAGGTGCAGCCATCAGGCACAGCCATCAGGCACAGCCATCAGGTGCAGCCATCAGGCACAGCCATCAGGTGGAGCCATCAGGTGCAGCCATCAGGTGCATGCCACCATCAGGGCCAGGTGGACATGGAACATGCCACTAAGGCGCAAAAACATATAACATATACATGCTACTTGGGGCATGCCACTTAGGGCATGCCACTAAGGGCAATATACATCTGGCACACATACATGCCACTTAGGGCATGCCACTAAGGGCAATATACATCTGGCACACATACATGCCACTTAGGGCATGCCACTAAGGGCAATATACACATGGCACACATACATGCCACTTAGGACATGCCACTTCGGGCAATATACACATGGCACACATACATGCCACTTAGAGCATGCCACTTAGGGGAACATGGCACGCATGCATACTGCTAAGGGCTGGATGTACATGTTGCATGGGCCAGATCCGGCGAGTCTAGTCATTCAGGGCGTCCACTAAGTCTGAAACCCAACCGCTGCATGGCCCCATATGCCATATATATATATGCGTGTGCGTAATATAACGCGACATATTGGTGATTATGTTCACCTTGGACCAATACACTTCCCGGCATAAAGTGGGTGAAACATGCCCGGGAAGCCGGCACCAAGGTTCGGGGGGAACCCTGGACCATCCTTGAGGGATGCAGGAAGGCTCCAGGATGAAACACCAACCATTATAACGACGGCCTTGTTCCACACGCCGGCCCCACGCGCCACATGCCACACAGGGCATGCCACGTGGGACGCCACCGTTCACACGGCGCCGGCGCAATTAGCCCTCGCTGACAAGGCGTAAAGCCCGATCAGGCTATGGCTGCAGACGTCGCAAATCTCCCGTGACGCACGCCCCTCCTGGAACGCTCCGCCCCACCCCTACCCCCACTGCACACCCCACTCCCACCCTCAGTCCGCCCCCGCCTCGCTCCCTTCGGTACCCTCAACCCCACCAACCCCAGCTCACCCATATGTCAAGGGACATGAGACACCCCTCGCAAAATAAAATTCGCGCGGTCGCACATCGTGGCACGAGAGGGGTGGGTGATGGGGTGGAGAGTTGAGGGTGGGTGGGTGGGTGTGGGTGTAGATGAGGGGGAGAAGCAAATGGGGAAGGCTTGACGGCTGGCGGCACCCAATAGAGCAAGAGCGGCGACGACACCAGGCTGGCGGCACCCAATAGAGCAAGGGCGGCGACGGCACCAGGCTGGCGGCACCCAATAGAGCAAGGGCGGCGACGGCACCAGGCTGGCGGCACCCAATAGAGCAAGGGCGGCGACGGCACCAGGCTGGCGGCACCCAATAGAGCAAGGGCGGCGACGACACCAGGCTGGCGGCACCCAGTAGAGCAAGGGCGGCGACGGCACCAGGCTGGCGGCACCCAATAGAGCAAGGGCGGCGACGGCACCAGGCTGGCGGCACCCAATAGAGCAAGGGCGGCGACGACACCAGGCTGGCGGCACCCAATAGAGCAAGAGCGGCGACGACACCAGGCTGGCGGCACCCAATAGAGCAAGGGCGGCGACGGCACCAGGCTGGCGGCACCTAATAGAGCAAGGGCGGCGACGACACCAGGCTGGCGGCACCCAATAGAGCAAGGGCGGCGACGACACCAGGCTGGCGGCACCCAATAGAGCAAGGGCGGCGACGACACCAGGCTGGCGGCACCCAATAGAGCAAGAGCGGCGACGACACCAGGCTGGCGGCACCCAATAGAGCAAGGGCGGCGACGACACCAGGCTGGCGGCACCCAATAGAGCAAGGGCGGCGACGACACCAGGCTGGCGGCACCCAATAGAGCAAGAGCGGCGACGACACCAGGCTGGCGGCACCCAATAGAGCAAGGGCGGCGACGACACCAGGCTGGCGGCACCCAATAGAGCAAGGGCGGCGACGGCACCAGGCTGGCGGCACCCAATAGAGCAAGGGCGGCGACGACACCAGGCTGGCGGCACCCAATAGAGCAAGGGCGGCGACGACACCAGAAGGAGAGTCAAAAGTAAGCCCAGCCATAAAGTTCAGAGCTGGGCGGAGGCAATAGGACCGAGGCAATAGGACCGAGGCAAGAGAACCGAGGCAAGAGGACCGAGGCAATAAGACCGAGGCAATAGGACCGAGGCAATAGGACCGAGGCAATAGGACCGAGGCAATAGGACCGAGGCAAGAGAACCGAGGCAAGAGAACCGAGGCAAGAGGACCGAGGCAATAAGACCGAGGCAATAGGGCCGAGGCAAGAGGACCGAGGCAAGAGGACCGAGGCAATATGACCGAGGCAATATGACCGAGGCAATAGAACCGAGGCAATATGACCGAGGCAATATGACCGAGGCAATAGGACCGAGGTACTAGGACCGAGTCAATAGGACCGCCTGCCCTATGCTGCTCACTGCCTGGCCTGCCTGCCCTTAGTGCTAAATCACCCTGTACATCTTCGATGGAAGGGTGATTTAGCACTAGCCTGCCCTATGCTGCTCACTGCACGACTCTCAGCCACTGGTTTTGCGTGTTACATAATACATTGCAAAGATAACAAAGTCCCCTCCGCATTTTACATCATGCTATCCTCGTCTACTGTCCATTCAGCGCCACTGCCGCTAACAGGAGCTGGACGCTCACAGACCTCTGTATCAGTTCCTCATCTGCAACACTTCTTCTGCAGACCCCTGGAATCAGTTGACCATCCCGCTCAGCGCTTAACCAGATCATATTCCGGGGTGTTTTATATTCAAGTAAAACCCGTATCTAGAGAAGAGGGTAACAGGGCACGGGGGACTCGAACCCTAATCCATTCATGCAACCCTTTCAGCAGCCGAGGCGATGTTATCGTCGTCAGCCAGAAAAAGCAAATCCACACAGGTGAAATATTGAAGTGGATACTATGAACCCACCCTTTCAACCCCATGTGGATCTCAACCCTCCCCCTCCCCTCCCGACGCGCCACCCCTGAACGAGCGGGGAGCGGCGGTGGGAGTGGTGCGGGGGTGGGGGGGGGGGGCTATACATGTAGGGACCTGGCGCAGATTGCCCATGACATATTCCGGGGTAGGAGCTGAGTGGTGGAGAGTGGCAGACCGTTAATTATTCATACCTCTGCCAAGCTGGGAGGACGAGGGTAACAGCAGCGGCTAGCGAGGGGGAAAAAGGCGGGAAGGTGGTGGGGGGGAGCAGGGTGGCGGGGACGGGGGTGATGGCAGAGAGAGAGAGAGAGAGAGAGAGAGAGAGAGAGAGAGAGACGAAGAGAACATAAGAGAGGAGAAGGAAGGCAGTATGTCCAGACACTGGACTAATGGTGGCGGGGAAAAAAGAGAGAGCGGCCCGGGGGCTAAGAGGCCATAGGCTTTTACCCTTGTCAAGGACTAACCACGCCTTAACACGGGGGCCGTACAGCCACACACACGGCCACCGCTAACAAGGGAGATTGACGGCTTCCTTATGCCATCAATTCCCCGCATCGCCTTCATATACGCTCACCCTTGGATTTTGGTTTTTCCACAGAAATGGACGTAAGTTGTTGTGGTCAGGAGTTGAAAGTAGCGAGGCGGGCGTATATTAAGGGAGGAAGGCGATCACAGGTTGAGCCGTGCTGGACGGAGGGTTGGGGGGGGGGGGGGTAACCGCGGGGGCGGGGGTTGATGGGGAGCAGGGGGGGGGGCAGTGTGGGGGCAGTGGGTGTCGGGTCCAGTGGGGATAGATGACAAACGAGATCCATTAATAACCAGGCCAGGTAAAAGGTCATTTCCGCCTCCCTTTCTGTCAGCTGCCATCAGCTGCAACAGTTCTGTATGGGTGCAGGTGAAAGCCAATCAGTCTCCGTAGAGGCTGGGAGCTCCAGCAGACCGCTTCCCCGACCTGTAAGCTCCACTTCTCGTTCCCCAGTAGTGACCATGGCACCATTAGTCACCGGGCATATAAAATAAAATGAAATCCATTACCGGAAAACATGCCCTACAGAGAGGAACGCGACCCCATTGCATTCTTAGACTATGACGGAACCATTGTCTTTGGCCGCCACATATTCGCATGACGGTTGATCTACATGAAGTATATTTTCGATTGCCATTTTACCCTAAAATATCCGCCTCACCTATTGCATTTAAAAACAAGTCGGGAGCCGCAGAAATTGGAGAACAGGCGGTGGCCGGATGGGCAAAAACAGGACCAAAGGGAAGAAACGGGAAGCAAAATGCCTCGGAATATAGCAAAAAGTACACACAAGCTTCGATGATGGGAGTTTTAAGCCTCGAGAGAAAAGACAAAAATAACGAGCGTCCAACTGGGTCTGTGAGCCCACGCACAACTCACTCAGTTCAATGGGGATCGCATCTGCGACTTCTTAATCGCTCGAATATCGCTCAAAATACAAGTACACCCCCGAGTTCTGAACACGGCGGCGCGGCGCGACATGATAAGGCTAACTCCAAAGGGTCATACAAACATGTTTATAACACTGAGCCATTATATGCGTCAGGAGATACCGAGACTGAGCGATCTCAGTCCCTCGCAGAGGAATCCATAATAAAACCTTCACACGCCTGCCTCCATGACGTCTGACAAGCATCTCTTTAATAGTGAAGGCGGGGGATTATGTATATCAGAGGGGAGATGTAGTGTATAGACGACGGAGGGGGGGGGGGGCATGCATTGCGTGTAAGGCTGGAATGAATAGCGTTATATGTGGAAGCCTGGCTGGCCATCCGTACGGAATAACAGAAAGAGAGGGTAAATCTCACGCGGAATAAGATCTACCGGGAATTCAATACACATCTATTAATAATACCGCTCCTGATGAGCATTAATTTAACGGTTTCCATCTAAGATATAAATGTTATATATTTAAAAAAACTTTTGTTGGCATATTTATGGCTGGACATTCATCATACTATATTCTGTCGCTTCTGATGGATAAACTGTCAAAAAAAACACCTTCACCTTTGCAGGCAGCCACGTGGCCACGGAATGCGACCATACGTCTGGGGCGCCTCTAGCGGAGACTTCTGTCTCTGCGCGCGCAGTGAATGGAACAGGCGCAAATTGCCGTCCTGAGATTAACAGAGACCACCCAGCCTCATCCCACCCCACCCCACCCCACCCCACCCTGGGCCAAGCGCCCCATCCCTACCCCCTGCTCTGCCGAAAAAAAAAGCAATCGGGACTTTCTGGTACGGAGCAATTTAAAGCTGTCCAATAAATACAAGGCCTCGACCTAGAGGGAAGAAAACTGCTGACCACGCCAGCAGTCATGCCGTCGCCCTCCCGAGTCCCATTGCCTCCCAAGCAGTTCATCTTGATATGGGAGTGGTCGTGGTGTCGGCCTCAGCCCGGGCGGGGACATGAACTGGGCGTGGGGAGACGGGTCACCCCCACCCCCTCCAACCCAACCTCCAACCCCCTCCCTTATCCTCCACTCCATCCCCGTCCACGTCCCACCAGAGATCACCGAAATGGAAGCATGGCACCCCCACCCCCCGTCCCACCAAAGAACGATGACAGGGTAACATAGTACCACCCCCCCCCCGGCCCGCCAAAAAAAGGGGGTAACGTGGTCGCCATTTTGTAAATCCGATATCGTCATCCATCGCTCCACCATCCCAGTCACATTCTAGAGACTTTGTCATTTTTAACCAGCTATCCAATTCACCGGTCCACTTGCGCCACTTTCCTTAACCCGTTACCTAAACTGGCCTACTTTCTTTAACCCTTTATCCGTTGCGCTACTTTCCTGTTTTAACCCTTTACCCAATGCGCTACTTTCCTGTTTTAACCTTGTTGACGATTGCTGCCGTTCTTTAATCTTTTACCCAGTGCGCCTTTTTTTCATGCACCCATTACGCTACATTTCATCTTTAACCGTTTACCCATTGCGCTACCTTCCTTTATACCCTTTAATGAATGCGCTACCAACCACCAGTCACCGCCGTCTTGTACATCACAACAATCCACATGCTGTCCAGACCCATCGGGAACCCAGCGCCATCAGAATGGGGGGCGGCGGGGGGGGGGGGGGGGGCGGAGAAAAAAGTAAGAGAGATAGAGTTGCTCGTCGGTTGGAGCGTGGTGGGGGTTTCTAGCGAGCGTCAACCCCTCCGCCCCCCCCCCCCCGTCACCGGTGGGGCGATGCTCTCGATTATCTGTACACGGTAGAGACAGTCAGCCTCCGATCCGCTCATACCAGCGCAATCTGTACCCAACCCAGCCCCCCACCCCCCTCTTCCTCGCTGCCCCAATGGCCCGTGCATGTCATGCAGCATCACGTCTTGCTGACACATCTCCAACCCACCTTCAGAGCCGATCTTTTCTCTATTCGTCAAGATGTATGGCTACCATTTTCATCGGGATCTTTTAGCAAATGAGATGGAAACTCATGAAAAGAAAATTAGTTCATGGAAATCAATCTGCCAAGGGAATTTCCGGTTGCACCACTCGGGGGACATTCTTCAACCAATTTGTCAAATGAGGCCCCAGAAGGTAATTTTTATAATATTGTATACATATCATACCCGACATGGGACCTGGAGCCAGAATTCTATATGATGTCGAGATTGATGTCATTATCTGGAAGTGCTCCATGTTCATTCAGGTCCATGTCTGACGACGCAGCGGTCAACTTCCTCGATCGCCGCCTCCATCTCCAACATCTCCTACTCCCCACGACCCCCAATCTACACAAAGCCTCCCCTCCCCCACCTTTTCCTGGCCGCCGACAGAGGGCGCCAGTGCAGGGGCCACGCAATATTCGATGCGGGAACACGGCCGACCGCTGAGCACAATGCGTTTCTCTGTCTTGTCCGTGATGGTCGGATGCCGCGGACACAGGTGGCGGGCGGGAGAGGACCTCAACACCCAGGCTTCCTGCTCTCGTTTCCATGAAGTCAACGCCGCGAGACAAGGACGAGGACTTTGGGTCACAGCCCGTATAACGGCGCCCCCTGGACCCAAGGTCAAACAGGTATTCCGCAAATATCGCAGTCCTTCAAGGTGTACCGGCAGGATGAACAAGTGTAACGTGTGAATGCATGTAACGTCGTTGTGGATCAATAACATTAGGTCTGTGGTAGAGATGGAATGAATATGCCATAACCACCAATACCAGCTTAACCGATGTCTCCAACCGGCAAACCAAGCGACCAGCCAACAGGCCGACAATACAAGCGGCCATCCATCAGGCCGACCGGCCAACAGACCAAGTAGACGGTCAAGCAGAGCTTGAGAAGGCAGACGAAAATTGGGGTTATGGGACCAATTCGACTATGTTAAGACCCATCGCCGCTCGCTCATTGGTTGTTCAGCCTGGCGTTCGAGACCATATCGCCCCCTTAAAGCTGTAGTACTGAGGCCAAATTGCTGGCTGAAAGCGCAAATGAGCCCAAAATGGACCCCAAGTATCGTGATGTACTGGACGAGCGCCATCTAACGGCTGCTGTTGAACGCGGGCTATTTTTCCAGGTCGAGGGCTTCGTTAAGAGTGAATACGTTCAAATCACGACTTTCTACGCATCCTTGGTCACGCCCTAATCGCTCTTCTCGGACACGTCATCGCTGAATTACGGAGCCCCCTAGCGGCGGAACTAAGCGTGATAGGCAAAAAACGAAGGCGGTTTCCATACCCAAGTCGACGTTTGCCCGTCTTTTGCAACCGGGCCCGACTCTCGAAAGAGTGCCGGTCCATATCGCCGTTGACTCGTAATGGGAGCGTCGGCATGGAGGGGGCTGCACCTCTTGCGAGCGCGTCCTAGAGCAATTCTGAGGTGGTTTCGATCAGCCTAGCTCACATTTCTCTCTCCATTCATGCCAAATCTGGGCTCCCAGGTGTATTAAGTATAAAAAAATCCAAAATTTCTAATTTTCAACTGCCTGTGGCACGAAAACTTTTCATCCCACGTCAAATCTGATGTCAGTAACGCGAAAGATTTTGAGGAGTTGAGTATTTTGACATGAATTGCGGTTCTCTAGCTGCAATATTAAGAGAGCTAGAGTAGAAAATGTGTTTTGGACGTATGACGTCATCGTGACGTTGACCTTCAAGTTGTATTGCCCATCTACGAACTTAGCCTGACGATTGCCTTTCCGCATCTTTCGGTTGGTTTGAAGTCGATATCTTAAGGCATTCGAAAGATAATGCGCGCACAGACAAACAGACTCACCGAACACACCGACATAAGACGAAAATTAAACAAAATTCGTCTTAACTATACACCAAGCCGACCAACCAACTGGCCATCCAACAGGCCAACCAACAAACAGGCCCACCAACCAACAGGCCCACCATCCCGCCGACCGCCCAACAAGCGGACGCCCAGCGTCATTCTGTTAACAGCTCATTCTGAAGTCGGCCAACCCTTCAAGCCCTATTTGGCTTTGATCCAACGAGGTCCCTCCTTCATCAGCATCAATTCACCTCCTCCAGTTTTCATTCCCATAGCAACTGAACGTCTGGGCGCCTCTACCCCCCCCCCCTTTCCCTCCCCGTCTGGTGAGCTTTGCCGGGCGAGCGCTCTTGCGAGAGACTTCTACTGCCTATTAAATCCTTGAGACACTTCTCCTTGGCGAAGAAGACTTGTACTATATATCAACCCCACTGTTCCACGCTACCCTTATGGTTCCACGCTACCCTTATGGTTCCACGCTACCCTTACGGTTCCACGCTACCCTTATGGTTCCACGCTACCCTTATGGTTCCACGCTACCCTTATGGTTCCAAGCCCTTATGGTTCCACGCTAACCCTATGGTTCCAAGCCCTTATGGTTCCACGCTACCCTTATGGTTCCACGCTACCCTTATGGTTCCACTCTACCCTTATGGTTCCACGCTACCCCTATGGTTCCAAGCCCTTATGGTTCCACGCTATCCTGATGGTTCCACGCTACCCTTATGGTTCCACGCTATCCTCATGGTTCCACGATGGCCATAAGTGTCCACAATATTCCACCAAGGTAGTGTCAACCTCCTTTTGAAAAGATTGAATTACGAAAAGAAAACTATTATAGCTATATATTTTATTTTATATATTATAGCTATATATTTTAGTCTACAGAGCAGGACTGTCAATGTACAGAAAAAGTCACTTCACAGAATAGCCATGTCAATGTACAGAACAAGAAGGCGAATGGGCAAAGTAGCGATAGAAGCATCCCAACAGCCCACTACTGTACCATCTCAGGCTACTGTACCATCTCAGGCTACTGTACTATCTCAGGCTACTGTACCATCTCAGGCTACTGTACCATCTCAGCCTACTGTACCATCTCAGGCTACTGTACCACCTCAGGCTACTGTACCATCTCAGGCTACTGTACCATCTCAGGCTACTGTACCATCTCAGGCTACCGTACCATCTCAGGCTCCTGTACCATCTCAGGCTACTGTACCATCTCAGGCTACTGCACCATCTCATGCTACTGTACCATCTCAGGCTACTGTACCACCTCAGGCTACTGTACCATCTCAGGCTACTGTACCATCTCAGGCTACTGTACCACCTCAGGCTACTGTACCACCTCAGGCTACTGTACCATCTCAGGCTACTGTACCATCTCAGGCTACTGTACCACCTCAGGCTACTGTACCACCTCAGGCTACTGTACCATCTCATGCTACTGTACCATCTCAGGCTACTGTACCACCTCAGGCTACTGTACCATCTCAGGCTACTGTACCATCTCAGGCTACTGTACCATCTCAGGCTACTGTATCATCTCAGCCTACTGTACCATCTCAGGCTACTGTACCATCTCAGGCTACTGTACCATCTCAGGCTACTGTACCATCTCAGGCTACTGTACCACCTCAGGTTACTGTACCATCTCAGCCTACTGTACCATCTCAGGCTACTGTACCATCTCAGCCCACTGTACCATCTCAGCCTACTGTACCATTTCAGGTTACTGCACCATCTCAGGCTACTGTACCACCTCAGGCTACTGTATCATCTCAGGCTACTGTACCATCTCAGCCTACTGTACCACCTCAGGCTACTGCACCATCTCAGGCTACTGTACCATCTCAGCCCACTGTACCACCTCAGGCTACTGTACCATCTCAGGCTACTGTACCATCTCAGGCTACTGTACCATCTCAGCCCACTGTACCACCTCAGGCTACTTTACCATCTCGGGCTACTGTACCATCTCAGGCTACTGTACCACCTCAGGCTACTGTACCATCTCAGCCCACTGTACCACCTCAGGCTACTGTACCATCTCAGGCTACTGTACCATCTCAGGCTACTGTACCATCTCAGGCTACTGTACCATCTCAGCCTACTGTACCATCTCAGCCCACTGTACCATCTCAGCCCACTGTACCATTTCAGGTTACTGCACCATCTCAGGCTACTGTACCACCTCAGGCTACTGTATCATCTCAGGCTACTGTACCATCTCAGGCTACTGTACGACCTCAGGCTACTGTACCATCTCAGGCTACTGTACGACCTCAGGCTACTGTACGACCTCAGGCTACTGTACGACCTCAGGCTACTGTACCATCTCAGCCTACTGTACCATCTCAGGCTGCTGTACGACCTCAGGCTACTGTATCATCTCAGGCTACTGTACCATCTCAGGCTACTGTACGACCTCAGGCTACTGTACCATCTCAGGCTACTGTACCATCTCAGGCTACTGTACGACCTCAGGCTACTGTACGACCTCAGGCTACTGTACCATCTCAGCCTACTGTACCATCTCAGGCTGCTGCCATAAGCCACGGCGGTGACTCAGTCACCCATTATACAGCACAGTCATGGCGCACGGCTAGGCAGACCCTTATCACAAGTTAATCGCTTTCTTATAGGTGATTGTCGGCAGATACCTCATTATCGCCGTTAATTATCAAGCTTTATGTGATCACGGGTGTAGTGCATCTTCCATATAAGCCAGGTTTTTATCAGCTACAATGCTTCAGTTTTTCTGACCCACAAAGCCGGCACGGAACAGTCGTTTAGAAAGAGTGATATCGTAGGTTAGGCGCGTGGGGGCCATTCGGGAGAAGACGTGTACACAGGGTGGTTACAACGACACTACGAGGACTGAGGGATGAAGATAAATGGGGGAGAGGGAGGAGGGGGGGTGAGACAGCGAGGGAGAGAATACGAGAGGCAAAGAGAGAGGGAGAGAGAAAGAGGCACAGACAGAGGGGGCAGAGAGAAACAAGCGAGAAAAACAGGAAGACCACGAGATAGATAGAGAGGGAGAGACAAGAGAATGATAGAGAGTGAGAGACAAGAGAATTATAGAGAGGGAGAGACAAGAGAATGACAGACATGGCGAGACAGAAAGGTAGACGTAAACAGTTGGTGAAATAGTTCAAAAAGAGATATACATACACAAAGAGAGGTGACAAAGAGAGAGACAGAGGAACAAAGAGAGAGAGAAAGAAAGATCGCCTGAGACGATGAGGGGCAGAGAAAGACAGAGACACATAAAGGCAGAGAGAGAGGCAGGAGGAGACGGAGAATGAACGACACAGGGAGAAGGCTGACCCCTGACTTACTCACGCCGGACTCACAACGGTCCACTATTATATCAACAATTAATCTACATATGGAGATTCCGGAGCCGCCTAATAATTCCTTTCTGGCCGGGATGGGCCCTCCCCGTGGCGCCCTCAGGTGTCTGTTGCCAGGCCTTACATCTCGGGCCACGAGTCCATTAGCACGGCGTCACGGGACCCCCAGCGGGGGTATCAACACGGGGCGGGGGGGGGGGGAGTAGATCGCCGCCATTAAGAAGGGGGCCATTAACGTGCCCGCGATCTCCCTCCTCGCCTCCCTACCCCCATCACCCCCACACACCCTATATGGCCGGGTGATTTCCCATGGTGGCCCTTGCTGGCTGGCGCTGCCAAGCTCAAGATATATGCGGACAGACAGGAAACAGGGGGTAACGGGCAATATCCACCCGCCCCACTCCCTTTACCCTATCACGCAACCCGCCTCTCCCCCCCTCCCCCCCCCCCCCCTCCCCTATATCCCCGCCGCACTCTACCTATCTCAGGCCAATCCATCTTACCATTAACACCGGCCGGCGACACACCTCCACAAACTCATGATCCCCAGCACTTACCATTAAACTAACCGTGATCCCCCCCGGCCGACGTGGCGCTAACATCGAGGATGTGTGTGTGTGGGGGGGGGGGGGGGGGCGGCACAGGCGGCGGCGTATTGAGAAAGAATGGCGCGGCTAAAAAGCCTCAGCGTTATCCATTTCCTTTCGAGAGCCGCTACATATATGGGTAAAAGACCTCCCCCAGACCCAGACCCCCCCGCCCACACCCATCTCTACCCGCCCCCCCCCCACCCACACACCCAGCCCTCCCCCACCCCACACCCCCACCTCCTCCATCCTCTCGAACCCGCTCTTCATCCCCGTCTTAACAAGCCGTAAAAACGACGTTCACAAGAGTCCACCATGGGCTGGGGCGGAATGGGGTGGTGGGGGGGGGGTGGGGGGGGGTCAAACAGACGGGGCGCTCAATGGTGGAGTGCGGGGGGAGGGATGGCGGGGGATGGGGTATGTGTGGCAGTGACCCCACGGTGACTAAAGAGTGTGCCGGTGACCTGTTAATGTCATTTGTGGTGGTTAGATGGTGTCGAAGCTCCCCGCCAGACGAGGGAGGGAGACTGTCCCACTGACCGGGCATATAACCGGTAATGTCTCCCCTGGCTTTGGCACGGGGAGTGGGTAGGCGGGTGGACGGGGGTGTGGGGGGTGGAGAGGGGTGGATGAAGGGAGGGGGTGGGTAATGTTTTCCCTGGCGGCACGGGGGCTGGGTAGATGGGTGGATGGAAGGGGGTGGAGGGAGGTGATGGGGCGGAAGAGGGAGGGGGGAGGTGCAGAGTGAGAGAGCGGGGGGGGGGGGGGGCAGTACGGTGCGAAGCGGCATCACAGTGCTTGATCTGGTGCGGAATGAATAACCAACAGACTGCAGGAATCAGGCTAAATAATGGACAAACGATTGCAGGGATTCGACAGAAGGGACAACAAACAGGTTGACTGAACAGACCACAGACCGAAGTAATTGGTAAACTGAATGAGCAACATAATGTAGGAATTAGACTAGAGATGAGGGCGACAGACAGACTAGTACGGACTAGTCCAGAGAATGGTCAACAGCCTGCAGCCATACGCCCATCCATGAGCCATCCACGTGTGAGGTACCATCAGCACAGTACGGCATGGATTAAGACACCAGACCACATCAGTCTGTGGACTCGTGCACTACCGGCCATGGTACGTTCACCAGAGAAACAATCCAACCCGCTGCCAATAGTCACGTGGGCGACAGCCATTACAACAATGCAAAGCGCAAGAGCCATCATTCCAAGTCACGTGGGTGACAGCCATTACACCAATACAATGCGCAAGAGCCATCATTCCAAGTCACGTGGGTGACAGCCATTACACCAATGCAATGCGCAAGAGCCATCATTCCAAGTCAAGTGTGTGACAGCCATTACACCAATGCAATGCGCAAGAGCCATCATTCCAAGTCACACGGGTGACAGCCATTACACCAATGCAATGCGCAAGAGCCATCATTCCAAGTCACACGGGTGACACCCATTACACCAATGCAATGCGCAAATGCCATCATTCCAAGTCACGCGGGTGACACCCATTACACCAATGCAATGCGCAAGAGCCATAATTCTAAAGACATCAACAACATCCAACCGAACCGCCCCCCCCCCACTTTCCCAACCCTGTCACTTGGCTATCCGACCCCCTTGTCTTGTCACGGCGGACCGACCCCCTTGTCTTGTCACGGCGGACGCCCCTTCCTCCCAAAGCTGCTCTTTCCTGCCATCCCCCCAATCTATCTATCTATCCATCCATCGTCAACTCTGTGAGCGATAATAAGACGAACGAGTGACAACCCAGCAATGACAGCCCGTCGTACACACACATGGGCCTGTATAGCGACATGTTTTAAAGCGACTAAAAAGGTTGCAGGCCACGCTCCGTCTTCCTTTCCCCCGGGAACCTCGGTCGAGGCTGAACAATTCCCAACGACCAACACACGAGGCTACCAACCACCCCCTGGCGGCAAAAACGAGAAACATACTACACACTCACAGGCAAAAAAAAGAAAAAAAAAAGATAGTAATCGACTTAATCAAAACTTCCTCGTGATTATTAAATCAAGCGCCCGGACGTTCCTCTCGAACCATCTTTTTGTTTTTCACTTCCCGCCTCTGGTGGTGGTCGCCATGTTTGCAGTCGGTTTGGTTGCCTATGGCCACGGTGGGTGGCAGGGGAGGGGAGGGGAGGGCAAGGACCCCGTGCAGGCTGGGATTGTTTGCGGATTGGTCCACGGGCCACGTGATGAGCACTTCCGTTTCAGAGTAGATGGAGAAACCTGATAAGCGCTTTAACCTTTTGTTATTGTCGCTAAGGCGACAAGCAAATCACCGTCGAGGAAAGCTTGATTCGCGGCGATCGAGTTTCTGCCATGTATCATGTCTAGGCCTTTGTCACGCCATACACTGAAGTGAAATCAATCACCTCTCTGGATGCGGCGGCGGCGGTAGCAGCGGCGGCGGCGGAGCAATTTTGTCAATTTCAAAACTTGAATACACTCTCATAACGGAAAGCGAGAAACGAAGTGAAGCAGACGCCGAACAACCATCCCATGTAAACGAAGGGCGATCTGGTGGCGGCAGAGATTTAATGGGAAGCTCCACTGAAGCACAGTGGAGGTCACGAGCCGTCTAGATGCCGGCCCGGCACCCCAGTATGAAGTCTCCCCTCATCTATAGCATGGTCGCCGGCGAGATCTCCGCAGACGTCAACGGCTATCGAATTCTGTCTGGGACGAACGGGGTGGTGAGGGGATGGTGGCGGGGGGGGGGGGGGCAATAGAAAACACAGGATGCCATGTAAAGTATAAGTTGATAGCCATAACGGACAACCCAGCGCTTTGCTGTCCCCACCCACCCACTACCCCCGGTCCATACTTCCCATTTCGCCTCCCATCAAATCCCTCAACTCTTGCCACCTACGTGATTGAGTGCGCTTGGCCCCGACAGGGCCGAGCGGGTGAGGAAAGGGGGGCTGGAAGCAGGGCAGTGGGGGTAGGGAAAGGGGGGCTGGAAGCAGGACAGTGGGGGTAGGGAAAGGGGGGCTGGAAGCAGGGCAGTGGGGGTAGGGAAAGGAGGGCTGGAAGCAGGACAGTGGGGGTAGGGAAAGGGGGGCTGGAAGCAGGGCAGTGGGGGTAGCGGCAAATGATTGGTACCAGGCCTTTCCGGGCGGCCGTGACCGCGGCAGGCTGTGACTGGTGACAGCCAGAGGGGAGGAACGGAGGGCCTCTCCGTCAAGGCCAAGGGGTTGTCGGCCATTCAATCGAGGTAATGGCTGCCGGGGCTGTCCTTCACTGCAGACCATGCTCCCCACGCCGTACCCTCGGAATGGCTGCTCTGCTGGACGCCTCGCACGCGGCCGACCAAATAAAACGTTTTTACTCCATTTTTTGTCCCCTCCAGACAGCTCCAGCGCTGCGGCCCGCGCGGGGAAAACAAGCGATTTTCAGCGCACCAGTCCCACGACTCCCCTATTATCGCCCCCTCCTCGTCACCACCACGTCATTGGAGCAACATCCCCCCCCGCTAACTCCCCAGTTTGCTCGCGACCCAACTACTGATTGACCACCTACCTTACTAAACCCACAACCAGAACATCGTGACGGGACAAAAGTCATCAATAGGGCTTAAACAATAAGCTCTCCCAGACAGCGGAGTCCAGTGGACGAACGGGTCACCAGAAAGAATAAATCTCGCAAGTCGATGACCTAGAATCCACCAGTTATAACCTACGGTGGGGGGTAGGGCGGAGGGAGGATGAAGGGAGGAGACCATGGGGCTGCAGGACAAACCATTGGTTCTTCCTACCCATTAAATCACACAGCCGAGGCCAGTAGACTCAATCGGGCCGCCACGCCATCAGCGCCCTATTGAAGGCGCTGACAGTCGACAATCCATGCGTCCCATTGTCAACCAGCGGTTACCTCCGGACCGGCGGTTACCCCCGACCAGCGGTTACCCCCGATCGGCGGTTACCCCGGATTGATGGTTACCCCCGGACCGGCGGTTACCCCAGACCGGCGGTTACCCCCGACCGCCGGTTACCCCCGACCAGCGGTTACCCCCGACCAGCGGTTACCCCCGACCGGCGCTACCCCGGATCGACAGTTAGCCCCGGACCGGCGGTTACCCCCGATCGACGGTTACCCTCGACCAGTGATTTGTCCCGCCACCACTTGGAAAGTAACTTATATGCTGCGGCCGTCGACCGCGACACTTCTGAACGCTACACACATAGCGCGGAGACTGTTATCAGCAAATCACGGCCGGCGAGAGGGCGGGACGAGACTTGGGGGGAGGGGCGTGGGGCGGAACCGGCCACGGTGGTCGACCACGTGGCGGCGCTTGGTCTGCCCCCCCCACCCCCCCACCGCCGCCACCGACGCCCAGTTTTCCATACCCGGGTCACGTCACAGCGCCACCACCCGGGAGATCAAACCGGGCGAGATTTAGAGGACTTTGGCTCTTTGGATTTCGCCTTGTATTCTTCTTGTTGGGGACAATAGACGTAAGTTCTATGCGTCTCCCGAGGGTGGCAGCGGCTGAGGAGGGGGTAGGGAGGTGAGGGGGGGGGGCGTTGTTTAGGAAGGCGACCGTGGTGGTTGAATGCGTTCCCGGGGCAGTGAGGCACGCATAGAGGGGGAGGGGGAGGGGAGGGTGAGGGGAGGGAGTGGGGAGGAGGAGGGGGAGGGGGAGGGAGACCCGAGAGGTGGTAGGTGGTCAGGCAGTGGCTGTGGCGAGGCCCGGTTGAAGGGTGGAGGACTCTGATAAAGGGACGGCCGACCTGCAACAAATCCACCGTCACATCTAGGGAACCTGACCTCACATATTGATTGAGGCGTGGTGCTGACCCGGCCAGGGGGAGGGAGGGGCAGGGAGGGAAGGGGGGGGAGGGTATCTGGTTGGCGGCACGAGGGTTTAGGAAATAAAAGGGGCGGCGAAGTATGGAAAGGATGAGGTGGGGGGGGGGGGTGGGCAAACGCGATGCGCCGTGAATAATGGGGGAAAAAGATTGGGAAAGAAATGCGAGAAACGAAAAGGGAGGGCGTGAGAGGGAGAGAAAGACGACCAGGGGAGACCCCCCCCCCTCCCCCTCTCCCAAC
Organism: Arenicola marina; assembly: GCA_964019135.1. NCBI lineage: Eukaryota > Metazoa > Annelida > Polychaeta > Arenicolidae > Arenicola > Arenicola marina. Next base: position 20,567,703 of record OZ025248.1, on the reverse strand, counting down.
CCCTAGGGAGGCTATAAGCGCTGGATTGCCTGGCAGTGGGACATATGCAGCTACAAGTAAAGTAAAAACAGCGCGTTTACACCATGGCAGCGGAGAGCAGAGGGCATCACGCTCACCATTGGTCAGCCACGTGCGCGGCTCCAGCAATATTGCATCGCAGCCAAAGCGGGTTTGTGGGAAGTCAGCGGAGGGAGCCAAGTGTGTAGCAGGCGTTATGGGATGGGGATTAATTGAAATTGTAATGAGGAATGCATTCAACGGACTGGACATTATTGTGAAGGTAGCAGAGTAATATAAGCCAAATGGAGGTGCGGGGCTTCCATCTCTATTGAGATTGTTATCAATGATATAAAGAGGGACGATGCATCCTCGCGATGGTGATGGCGATGTCGATGGCGATGATGGCGGTGATGGCATCAAAGATGGCGATGATGATAATGGTGATGGTGCTCGTGCCCATGGTGATAGTGGTGATGGTGCTGATACCCATGGTGATAATGGTGATGGTGATAGTGGTTATAATGGTGACGGTGCTGATATCCATGGTGATAATGATGAGGATGAGGAAGCACATGGTGATAATGGCCATGGCCACGGTGAGGGTGTTGAAGCCCATGGTGATGATGGTCACGGCCATGGTGATGATGCTGACGCCCATGGTGGTCATGGCCATGGTGATAACGGAGGCTGGCGGCCTCGGCTGTCACAAGCCGGTCACGGGGCGCATTGGCACCTCTCAGGTCATACATATTGCAGCGATGTCAAAGCGGGGAGGACGGGGAACCGGTGGAACTGACAATATCAGCGATAAGATGGCAAGTCAGAGCGAACGTAGCCAGCAGAGGGTCATGTCAGGGGCTGGTGGGTGAGACATCAACCCAACACACCACCCCACCGATATTCTAGGATCCGGCCCTCCGACCTAACCAATAAAGTAATGCCCCACCAGCAGCACCGCCCCCCCCCCCCACCCCCCACCCACACCCGGCCGCTCCCATCCCTCTCCAAACTCAGCCCCTACATTGACAGAGCGATTGGGATTGTTATTGCATATTACAGGCGCGGCGGTCTGCCACAACACTTCCCGACCGGCCAGCACAGCAACATGGGGCCAGGAAGATGGAGGGGGGGGGGGGGGGCGGAGTCCGTCCCGAGTGTCCCCACCGGGGACAGCAGCAGTAACGCCGTCTATTATGAAGCTAGGCACCACGCCACACTTCTGGCTGTTGCAATAAGTACCAGTCGGGCGGGGGTGGGGCGGGGCGGGGAGGCAGGCTACCCACCCACACGGGCAGGGCGTGGGGGGCAGGCAGGCAGGCAGGCAGGCACTGGGGGTAGACAGACCAGCCTTGCAGACAGGCCGGCAAGTAAGCGTACCCCGAGCCAAAACGACTTGCATAATTCCCTTTCCAGATGCATGTCGATGGGGTGGAATCAATCATCGTGATAGATGGATTAAGGCGGGCGTCTTGGATCAGATTGCCCCCCCCCCCTCCGCTGTGTCCTAAGCCTCCCCCACCGCACCCCCCTCCGGGCCTCTCCACCCACCGAGATGTCAGGAACCAAGACTTCACCCCGCCCCCTCCTCTGCCACCACTGCCCCTCCTCCCACTGGCGGAATGACACGATCAAACTTATCAAATTATGGCCCTACGTATTTTAGGGACAAGAAAGGAAATGAGTGGAAGAGTTAGATTTAGATGCCATTGGGGTTTTGTCGCCCTGTCAGCCCGTAAAGGGACATCATGCTACATCAGACAATCGTTAACACAGAGATGTGTGCACAGGTACACATGACATTGAGACATGGAGACAGGAGGTTAAACCCAGTGAAAGACAGCCACACGGATGACCGGGCTAGCAGTTAAGCATCACAAGATACTTCAGCTCGTCTTGAACAGCAACAGGTGATAACTCGTAATCATGGGAAAAGCCCAAGGAAGACATAATAGGACAAACAATGACTCGATGATATGTTCAGTCTGGTCCTAGTGGACCATGGCTCCGACTGGCCCAAGAGAACAATGAGTCTGTCTGTCTGGTCCTAGCGGACCATGGGTCGACCCGATAGCTCAGTGGGTTAGAGCGCTCGCCTTGAGTGCTCTGGCCACCTGAGAGCCTAACGGCACGTGGATCGGTGGTTCGAGCCCCGCTGTGGCCATGTCTGTGGGGTCGCAGGATAAAGATCCCATGTCCTTCTTCAAAACGAGTAGGGGGGTTACCCCCGGGGATATGGCTCCACTCTCCCTTCCTTCTCCCATTGACGCGATATGACCACAAGTGGGCAAAGCGTCCTGAATATACAACCAACCAACCAACCTAGTGGACCATGAGTCTGTCGGTCTAGTTCAAGTGGACCACGATTCTGTCTGGTCAGAGCGGAATATGGCTCTGTATTGTCCACGTGACCTATGACCACGGCTGCAAATCTTCCGTGGCCTCCAACGGATCACAATCACTAACAGAGTTAAGGTAAACTATTGTTTTATGCCAGCATTGTTTACTATAACAGCACATCGTTCATGGGATGACGCCCGCACAGTAGGGAGGACACTATAACAGGACATCGAGCCTGGGGATGACGCCCGCACAGTAGGGACGACACTATAACAGGACATCGAGCCTGGGGATGACGCCCGCACAGTAGGGACGACACTATAACAGGACATCGAGCCTGGGGATGACGCCCGCACAGCAGGGACGACACTATAACATCACATCGTGCCTGGGGATGACGCCCGCACAGCAGGGACGACACTATAACACGACATCGAGCCTGGGGATGACGCCCGCACAGCAGGGACGACACTATAACAGGACATCGAGCCTGGGGATGACGCCCGCACAGCAGGGACGACACTATAACAGGACATCGAGCCTGGGGATGACGCCCGCACAGCAGGGACGACACTATAACAGGACATCGAGCCTGGGGATGACGCCCGCACAGCAGGGACGACACTATAACAGGACATCGAGCTTGGGGATGACGCCCGCACAGTAGGGACGACACTATAACAGGACATCGAGCTTGGGGATGACGCCCGCACAGTAGGGACGACACTATAACAGGACATCGAGCCTGGGGATGACGCCCGCACAGCAGGGACGACACTATAACAGGACATCGAGCCTGGGGATGACGCCCGCACAGCAGGGACGACACTATAACAGGACATCGAGCTTGGGGATGACGCCCGCACAGTAGGGACGACACTATAACAGGACATCGAGCCTGGGGATGACGCCCGCACAGCAGGGACGACACTATAACAGGACATCGAGCCTGGGGATGACGCCCGCACAGCAGGGACGACACTATAACAGGACATCGAGCCTGGGGATGACGCCCGCACAGCAGGGACGACACTATAACAGGACATCGAGCCTGGGGATGACGCCCGCACAGCAGGGACGACACTATAACAGGACATCGAGCTTGGGGATGACGCCCGCACAGTAGGGACGACACTATAACAGGACATCGAGCCTGGGGATGACGCCCGCACAGTAGGGAGGACACTATAACAGGACATCGAGCCTGGGGATGACGCCCGCACAGTAGGGAGGACACTATAACAGGACATCGAGCCTGGGGATGACGCCCGCACAGCAGGGACGACACTATAACAGGACATCGAGCCTGGGGATGACGCCCGCACAGTAGGGACGACACTATAACAGGACATCGAGCCTGGGGATGACGCCCGCACAGCAGGGACGACACTATAACAGGACATCGAGCCTGGGGATGACGCCCGCACAGCAGGGACGACACTATAACAGGACATCGAGCTTGGGGATGACGCCCGCACAGTAGGGACGACACTATAACAGGACATCGAGCCTGGGGATGACGCCCGCACAGTAGGGACGACACTATAACAGGACATTGAGCCTGGGGATGACGCCCGCACAGCAGGGACGACACTATAACAGGACATCGAGCCTGGGGATGACGCCCGCACAGCAGGGACGACACTATAACAGGACATCGAGCCTGGGGATGACGCCCGCACAGTAGGGACGACACTATAACAGGACATTGAGCCTGGGGATGACGCCCGCACAGTAGGGACGACACTATAACAGGACATCGAGCTTGGGGATGACGCCCGCACAGTAGGGACGACACTATAACAGGACATTGAGCCTGGGGATGACGCCCGCACAGCAGGGACGACACTATAACAGGACATCGAGCCTGGGGATGACGCCCGCACAGCAGGGACGACACTATAACAGGACATCGAGCCTGGGGATGACGCCCGCACAGTAGGGACGACACTATAACAGGACATCGAGCCTGGGGATGACGCCCGCACAGTAGGGACGACACTATAACAGGACATCGAGCCTGGGGATGACGCCCGCACAGTAGGGACGACACTATAACAGGACATCGAGCCTGGGGATGACGCCCGCACAGTAGGGACGACACTATAACAGGACATCGAGCCTGGGGATGACGCCCGCACAGCAGGGACGACACTATAACAGGACATCGAGCCTGGGGATGACGCCCGCACAGTAGGGACGACACTATAACAGGACATCGAGCTTGGGGATGACGCCCGCACAGCAGGGACGACACTATAACAGGACATCGAGCCTGGGGATGACGCCCGCACAGCAGGGACGACACTATAACAGGCGAGCCTGGGGATGACGCCCGCACAGCAGGGACGACACTATAACATCACATCGTGCCTGGGGATGACGCCCGCACAGCAGGGACGACACTATAACATCACATCGTGCCTGGGGATGACGCCCGCACAGTAGGAACGAGACCGCTTTTTACGCGGTTTGTTCTCCATAGGAGTCAGTGATGTACGCGGAGGAAGAGGACGGGGGGGGGGGGCAAATGGTAACAGGAGTGGATGGCCACTGGGGTGTAGGAAGGGTTGGGGAATGGAGGGCAAATGGTAAAAGGGGTAGATGGCCTGGGGTGTAGGAAGGGTATGGGAGGAGGCAGGTAGTGGTGGGGGGGGGGGGGTCAAGGGGTCCAGGAAGGGTCGGAAGGGAGGGGAGCCAGGATGAATTTATGAGGCAAGTAGGGGGTGGGGGCGGGGTACGAGGCGACCGCGGGGGGGGGGGGGGAGGGTATTCCGTGCGACCATTATGGGAATGAACAAAGGTCATCTTGCAAATCTTGTCCAAATGGCGTGTGAAACACAGATAAAGTTCATATGTGTCTAGAAGACATCGCGAAAAAAGGTCCATGTTGGAGGGAAACGGTTTGAGGAGGAAACTTTCTCGGGGTTGGCTTATTGAAAAGATCTACGCGAAGTACCTGTCCAAGACTCGAATGAGTGGCATAGACAAGAGAAAACACCTGGTCCGAGTGGAGACATATTTCAAGGCATGGCTGAGCGACAAATGGGACATTCTCCCGTCCCGACATTGATATGACACGGCAATATGGCGGAGACGGTCCAGCGTCGGACGCAGCCGGATGGGGGAGCCAGCGGCTGGCTGGCGCATCCAAAAGGGCAACAGTTGTTGCCGGACCGTGCGTCCCAGCGTCCCACCCGACTCCCCCCCCCCCACCCGCGCGTGGGCCCCGCGGCCCAGGGACCCCGGGGGACTCGTCGCTATTTCCGCTGGAGTGAGCAGCGGGCCTGAGCGATATTGGGGGTGACTGACTGACGGACGGGCGAGCGGCCCAGCAAGCGGGGATAGACGGGCGCGTGCGTGGGGTTGAGGGAGGGGGGAAGCGGCAGTTGCGGGGCGGACTGGTCCAGGGATACCG
>OZ025248.1:20521406-20561748 GCA_964019135.1 Arenicola marina | reverse complement strand
ATCCCATTGCAGAGGCACATGATGTGGCCCCTTGTTTAGTGTGCTGACGCCGGGGGGTATGTAGGTTGTAATCCTGGTATTTATGATGCCCCGAAGCCGAGGTTCCCTGGACTCTAGCAGATGTTATTGTCGGGCTTTAGGTGGATGCGCCCCAACACTGTCTCTGTGTGCTCAGCTGAGCAACTATCAGGGTATTGTCAAGTTATTTTATGGCGTTCTGAGCCCCAGCGTCCGAGACCTGACCGTCCCTGGTTCTATATAGGTGTTACCACCGCCAGACAGACAGGACGGCCTTGCTGGCAGTGTAGGACAACCCTGCTACTGCCCTGCCCTGCGCTGGCGCCCGGCTCTGCGGTCTATGCCTTGTAGTCGTAGCATTCATTGTGGGGATGTTAATGCAACTGAAGAGTCGACGCGTGTTTCTCCGTTATTATGGTAAAAATGACCCCCACGCCCCCCCCCCCCCACCTCCACACACACCTTATCGGCCCCATCATGCCACATAGGACCATATAATATAGTGGGTATGTATGTGGACTGGTAATAAATGGTGGTTGTTGCGTTTTGGGGCATTTATTATAGATTTGCATGTCATCATTGGTTCTCTTGTTATCTCATCATTCTCCTGGGAAACCAGAGATGGTCCCCTCACTGCAATGCTTCTTCCATTCCTGTCAAATCGGTCGTATGTAGGGTACGTATGTCAGACTCTGGATGGGAAAAAAACCGTGTTGGGTGGTGGCGTTTAATTGTCAATTGCTTCCCATAATAACATTTTGATTTTATTAGGTCATTAGGCATCCCCCTCCCCCCCCCCCCCTCCCCCGGGGCCAACGGGTTTGTGCGTCTCTAGGAAACATAAACGTTACTACTAATAGTAGCCATGGAACATGCATGCCATGCCCTGGACCCCATCACTAGCTCCATGGCAATCATTATAGTAATTGCTGTCATCGTATTCTTGTTGGAGGACGTTTTGCTTTGGAAGGTAGCCGCAGTTTTAATGGCAATTAGTATAATTACGGTCGCCCTTATTTTATGATTCAGATTGCTACTGCGTCAGAACGAGCGTATGCCTAAAAAAGGAAATGTGCAGGACCTGGGGATTGTGCTTTGGTCTCGATATGGCTGGATATGCCACGGGCGTGGCCCTGCTTCCCGTACGTTCCGTCGGGGATCTATTTGGGGAACTCTGGATACGAGATTTACTTTACAGGACTTACCACCCATGGGAAGACAGACTTTGGAAACTTCACAGGGGACTTACTTTCGAAGCTTCGCAGGAGTCTTTACCTTTAATCAGCTTACCCTTTGCGAGATTTCTACGGGGAAAAGTGTCGACTGGCAGGTGTGACTAAGGCACAACTTTAATTTCAGCTTTCTAAGGTTTTACTTAGCGGTCCAGCAGTTCTGTTTAATTCTTCCACAGCAGCTGTAATATAAAATGACATCGGAGCAAAACAACACGTCCATCGGCAGGGAAAGTATGTTATGAGGATATCAATTTATAAAAATGAAGTAAGGTTGCTTGAGAGTTGTGTGGTGATCCAGAATAGTCACGCCAGGGGGTATGGGTGGAGCAGGGGCAGGGGAGGAGGGGGGGGGGCGGGTATCTGGTCACGAGACAGGACGCGGGGTCATGTGTCGGGTATAGTGACAGATGACACAGCTGTGGGTATATACGTCACGGCATGGCTTTATGTCTGTCTGTGTGTCAGTACGTCGACCGGCTCGAAGGGGAGATGTTGTCTTGCGGAAGGGAGGTGGGAGGGGGTACAAATATTACCGTGTGGAGCGTTGAGGCCGTGTTTGTTGTTTTGGATGCGAGCAGCAACCCGCCCTGATGTACGTCCCCCCCCCCCCCCCACCACCGTCACCGCTAAGACCATCCGTCCTGATTAACTGCCCCACCCCCACCACCGTCATCTATATACTACTACCACCCACCCTGATCAACTCCACTATCACCGTCACCCACCATCACCCACACCCCACCGTCACCCACCATCACCACCTTCTATCACAATCACCCCCACCGGCACCCACCGTCACCACCTCCACCCTCACCACCCTCACCGTCACCACCCCCACCGTCACCATCCCCACCATCACCACCGTCACCACCGGCACCACCGTCACCTAGGCGACCCAATCCGCTGGCGAGGTTTTCTTCGCGGGATCTGTTACAGGAACTCCCGTCGCAATGGTCTCGTGAGATTACACTTACTTTCGCGAGATTGCCTTCACATCCGGCTGGGATTAGATTAAATTGGCTATTCTCTCCCTTTCCGGTTCGCTGCCGCCTTACAGTGAGCCAACACTGCCTCGAGCTCCCTCCCCCTCCCCTCCCTCTCCATCTCCTTCTGTCCGTCCCCCGCCCCCCTCCTTCTCCCTTTCTCCGTGATGCCTTCGTTTGATTTTTGCAAAGTTTTCATTTCGGTGAAAAACAAGTTGTGAGAAATTAATGGCTTCTTTTCTTTTCCTACTGGCTAAATGGCTCATTATCTCAGAGTACCAGAGCTTTGCAAATAAATAGATAATGGAAAAACCTTTCCGGGACTGGACTATAGTTGGACTGCGAGCACGTAGGCAGTCTTTGGTAATGTTGTTGTTTTTTGGTCTATCGGAAAATACGAAAATTGATGGAAGTGCTTGGGTTTTGCCTTCCTTGTTCCTCGTATTGTTATCAAGTTAATGAGGCTCGGGCATTTAAAGTGATCGCGCCGTGTGTTGTACCCGCTCACTGGACCAGCATGTTATTATTGATATGCTTCCTAACCGAGAGGTTAGGGTGTCAGTTAGGGTATTTTTTTATGAATATGATAAAGTACAATTGTATACTTAGCTATGTGTATGAAATATCAACCAGAATTTCCGTCGAATGACCCATTGGCTCACGAGCACCGACGGCAACTTATCAGGTGAAGTTGCTTTCAGCGCCGTTGGGTCAGAAAGACGCACTCAATCGTTGTCTTTCACCTCGTTTTTCGTTCTTTTATGACCGTAAACCGCCGTTTTTTTTGCGCCCTGGGGTTCCTTATATAGCGATGGAATGGCCACCGAATGACGTCACTTTACCATCGGGGCGCCGGCCTCTGCTAATTGGTCGCATTCAGCATTTAGTCGGGAGACCTTTCGCTAAAGTGGGACGATGCCCTCATTAGTGCCTACGGCATTGACTGCCCAAAGCAGCGCCGTCTGGCGGGGAAGAGTGGCAAGGCGGCACGGGAAGTCGCCATCACGTGGTCCCTGGTGGACATATATATATATATATATATATATATATTTGTGTGTGTATGTATGATACCACCGCACGAATTGCCTTGACATAAGCATTTTGTTGTATCTATAATGTATAGGTGATGATGAGGATGGTGCTTAGTAAGCATAACGGGGACATCGTGTGAGGCAGGAATGATTATATTTGCTTACGGCCTGCGTCGGCAGGCGCATATGGTGGGGAACCAACAAGCATCTTTACATGGTCGTGGTATCAAAAAATTAACTGACCCACAAGCATTTTTGATCGCACGTCATGTGCCGTATTGTACTGGTATTATATAGCACGGGATTGCTGTATTATGGCAAGCGGTTGAGTCGTTAAATATGCATATTGAACAGCAATCGGCCGAGCGTGTACACCATGCACTCCGTGGTCAGCCTCATTGCTTCGGATACATCATAGCCCATCAGCTTTCATCGCTCCCGCTGGATGGCGCCACCAACAGCGGCTCTTAAAGCAACAACAGAATCCTCCCGGTTGGCTTTCATGCCCAGAAGGGCCCCGGCCTTTTGTCCCCTCTGACCACGTGGTCGCGGATCGCAATCAATCTCCTGCAGTTGTGGGGGCGCTACTAGATAGCGGAATCTCTGCCGCCAGAGGCCGCTCGGCGACCATCCATAGTATATGGTCGGGGAGGGAGAGAGAAAGAGAGAGAGAGAGAAAGAGGCGGGAAAGGCGCCAGACAGACCAAAGGGGAAGGTCCTAGCTGCCTGCTAAAGACCGAAAAAATAAAGAAAGATTGAGACAAAAAAACTAGTCGATCAGCCACTGACACTGGTTCGGTGGCCAGGCCAAACAAAGTCGCGTTGTTGGGCCATACATCGTGAGCCGTGGAAGCAGACTGAAGCCTTGAACGGGGGGTGGGGTGTGGGGTGTGGGGCGGGGTGAAGGGTGTGTGTGTGGGCGGGCGGGCCGGTGGGGCTGTGCGCCATAAAGAACGGGTGGGTTATCGAATGCCCCCGTCATCGATCTGTTTAAATGTTGCCCTCGATGGGATAATTGTGTTCCGCAATACTTATCGGACCCCCTTGGCCGGTGCCTGGTCCACGGTCATTAGTCCGCACTGTGCCGGGCGCGACCGACACATGTACGGGACACGTGTCGCCGGGAGGGGGGGGGGGCGGGGAGTGCTCTACATTAACACCAACGGCAGGTCCGTACAAGAGGTGAGGGGTGGGAGGATCCCTTTGAAGATTAACAAATGAGAAGACCTGTCTCTCTGTGTGTCGTGTTACAAAGCGCTCCGCTATAGACACCTCCATGTCTATGGCCGCCATATTAGCCGGTGCTTTCGGCTGTCTCTTGTGCATATGAAGGGCCAGTCAGGGCCAAGAATCCCTATCATAGTGACTATGACATAGGGTTAAACATGTGGCCGATGCCGATGACCAGGGCTTGTGTTATAGTGGCTAAAGACCGGTGTAACACTTGAACCCATGACTTGTTGATATGCAGTTTAACCTGCTTAGAAACTGTTGGTTGTTGGTCGGTTGTATATTCAGGACGCTTTAACCACTTTCGGTCATATCGCGTCAATGGAAAAAGGAAGGGAGCGTTGAGCCATGTCCCCGGAGTAACCCCCTTCTCTTTGCGAAGAAGGACATGGGATCTTTATCCCGCGACCACACAGACATGGCCACAGCGGGGCGCGAACCATCGATCCACGCGCCGTTAGGCTCTCACTTGGCCAGAGCATTCAAGGCGAGCGCTCTAACCCACTGAGCTACCGCGCCGCTCCCCGCTTGGAAACTGAGCTATATAATAGAGCTACATGTCTGACGAACATATTTATACATTTTACTGTGGTCATTGAACGGAAGTGAAAGGGGGGTTTCCCCTCATGGCATGGCACAGCAGGGACATTGTGAAATGAATATTGATTTAACCCACCCACCTGGTCACCACTTGTGTTCTCAAGGTGAATAGCGCAGGGTGATTTGGTGAACACGTTGGAAAGGTCCATCGCCGCTTAAGACATTCCGGAAAGGGCATTCTATTCCAGTAGGCGCTCGGTGAACTGTGGGTGGGCGGGCGTTCGCCACTCACGGAAAGACTCCCGGTATCTCTCGCTCTCTATCTCTCTGGTGAATGTGGGGTACAGCAGCCGGCCGTGAACATTGTTTAACAACAGCTGAGAATGGCGTACAATGTTCTGGGCCAGTGGGGGCCGGGTGAACATAGGGGAGTTGGTGTACGGGACGTGGGGATTCCAGGATAAAAACAAGTGTTCTGGCTGTGTGGTTGGGGGAGGGGGTGTGAGGGGTACCTGGGTGAATGGGGCTACCGGGGTGGGTGGGGGTACCGGAATGTGGGGGAGAGTGTCGTGGGTAGTGAGGTGAGTTGTGAGGTGGGTACGGTCGTGGTGTATGGTGCGAATGTCAGGCCCGGTATCAAGGATTATCCCGTAAAGAGAGCTAAGATGGGTTGAGGTCTCGAATTCCGTGCTGTGTCATCGTATCACGTGGGCTCTAGGGGGTAAAGGGTCGGGTGTGATGGGGGAAGGGGTGGTCTTTAAGGATATCCCCTCAGTCCCGTCACCACCCGCCCTGCCCCTAGTACCCCCACCCACCCACACACACACGCATGTGGTGGGTGTCCGTTGTCCGGAAGTCGTAGAATATAGTGGACGGATGGATCGCTTACATCCCGGGCATCGGTTGCCATGGTAACCTCTATTTTTCTACCGCCGCCACGGGACCTGATGGCGTGTTGATGTTCCGGGGGTCGCGCGCGTATCCTGAAGGGGGGGGGGGTGCGGCTCTGGGTCTCATGGGAGGGAAAGGGACACGGGGAAAGGTTGGGGGGGGTGGGGTATGCGGTCAAGTTAGGGACGGGATTAGAGGAATGGTTGGGGTATGCGGCGTAGGGGTCACAACATCCCATCCAACAAGGGGGGGAACTGCTACATTGTGGAGAACATGAGTTGCCTTAGGAGATGCCCCAAAGATGTTGTCCGTCGTAGTTTGCCTGGGTTGCCTTTGTTAGGCTCGGGTTTTGTGCGAAGGTATGTCCAATTGGTGTATGTCCTATAGCGAGCTAGCTTCATCTGTACGTGTAGAGTCTGGGCCCAGGTGGACAACTGCTGATCCGAAGGTAATCCTGCTGATGGGCTGAGGTAGCCTGCCGACACGAGGCTTTTTCAAGACACCCCCTATCCCCCCCCCCCCGTATCCACCATCCCCGTCCCTCATCATCCTCGGGTGTCCCTGGCCCCGTTACCGTGCTGGCCTGATCCCGCCCGGACTGAGTGGTCCCTACAGACAGTCTGTAATATCGATGCGATCGCCAAGAATACTGGTCGCCGAATCTAATGGATAGATGTATCAATTTCGCCGACAGACGGCGCTAAATTTTCCGGACAGCGCCAGATTTTACGGCCGGGCGCCGTTGCTTGGCCAATCAGCCACCAAAGGATGGAATACCGTGTCGATATAGGCTTTATAAACTGTGTATGCTTACTTTACACAGTGTTTAATCCTTAATCATTGACATGATGAAAAATATAACGCATTTATCGCGGAAATGCCATGGTCGAATTTGTCATTTCGTTAATTAGTGAGACTCAACGTAGATGTAAGAGTGATGCTGATTGGTTATGACTGGCTATCTTTGGGAGTCTGTTGGGGAGACGTTGGTGACGCGTACGCGCCGGCGTCCCCCTCTCCGCCACGCCACACGCCGTCCGCCGCTGGCTCGTGGTGACGCTAATTACTGTCGACGTCACCCGAACAAGCCCGAACAGACGCTAATTGTGAGAGACGTGGGCAATTTTATCTCCGCCAAAGACTTGATTAACGTCGACAAGCGGCGATGCAGATTTTCTATGTCACTTCGCGGTGACCTCGCGGGGATATCCCGTGTATGGCGTCTAGAACGTGCGTCGTTAGCACCCTGTCAGGGAATATAGTCGAATAAATCGATCTCTTCTGCGTTTGGGTATTAATCTGATGTCCTTCACCGAAAAGATGGAATATGCGCACGGATTGGTAAAGTGAGCCGGCGTTTTGCAGCAAACGTTGTCCTTGACCTTGGACTGTGAGGATTCCACGTGACACATGCAATGATGTTCAAAGACTATGTTTTGTGAAGAAGCCTTGGTGTTACTTGCTTGTCTAAGCAGTGATCATAATGGGGTCCACTCTGGCGACACGAAATGAACTGAATGACTGGGATAAATACCGCATCCGCATATTAATAATTGGGTTAAATGCATGTTATTATTAAGATCAAGGAACTTAGTGAAAAGAATAAATGAATTTGATGATTTAGATGAAATTGCAAAGACATATCCTATAATGACAAAGCTAGATTAATGAGTCTAATCGTTGGAACTAAATGAAGTTAATGAAATAGATGAATGAACTTCACGACAAGGAAAAATGAATAAACTTCACGACAAGGATATATGAACTGTATGACAAATCTCGATGAACTACTTGATGGAGATGACTGTAATCGTGGAAATAAATACACTTGACCATTAAGACGGATCCAGATGTTACTTATGGGGACAGTAGCGTGGTGCCGGAAAGAAGTCTGCCAGTCCCTGACGTCCGCTGGGGGTTAGTGTGGCGGATAGACAGGCGTCCAGCCTGGGGAACCGGCGGTTAACAGCGTGAATAATGCCCGGGGTGTGGCTAAGACTCGGCTGTCTGAGTCGTTTGTGTGGTTTTAATTATGTAAGGCCCCGGGTTCTGTGCGGCTGTAGCGTGAGACACGCTCTCAAGGCAGAAAGTTTGGTTACCTGTTATAGTGTGCGACATCACCGTGTGTGGGTGTGGGGAGGGGGAGGGGGAGGGGAGGCGGGGGGTCACAGCGGCGGGCGGACCGGAGAGTTTGCTTGCTCGCTGTGGGAGGTAAGGAGAAAAAAAATTGAAAGGTCGGTGGATATTACTGTCAAACCGCATTGCTCGGGGGTTAGGGCCGGGGGCTTGGGGGTGGTGGGACGGGAGGATCTCGTAGAGGTATGAGGGCAGCCCCCCCCCCACACCCCTGGTTGTTATGTGGTCATTGCATGACACGCCACATGACGGTCCGAGCGGATCTGGCCCAGCCGACCCGCGAGTTGTGGCCACGAGCGGTCACAAGTCATCCGCCATAATTGGCCGTCCACAAATAAAAGAGAAGCCACCGACAGTTTGACTTCCTTTAAAAGCCCGCCGTCAGGCTATCATCTGTCCAGACCTTTCCATTCTCCCCCCCCCCCACCCCCCCAGACCCTCCGCCTCTTTTCTCTCCTCTCATTCCATTTAGTGATGAATTTCAGCGTCCGATAATTTGTGTGATGCCAGCAGCAACGCCCTCTTGCGAGACGCCGCCCGGCGCGTCACGTGATGTTGGTGGAGGCTCGGGTCGCGAGGGGTAATATACTTTGGTTACGTGAGACCTGAAGACACGCTATGATTGGATATTAAAGGAGGGTGGTTATCGGCGGGGCCGGCTAGGGGTCGGGGCTGGATAAACGTTGTTCGTGCTTCCGCCCTCGCATCCGGCCCTGAACAGCCGTCGAAAGGAGAATGTCAATAGAAATGTCCCCATCTTCTCACACAACTCGCCGGGGCGAATGGCTCTCATCATATAAGAAATCTTGTGTTTACCTACCTGCCACTTTCGCATACCATCCCACCCGGCGCAAGGTCCATCCGATGACGGTGTTCCTTATCAATCAATCATTGTAGCCCTTACCCCCATATAAGGGTTCTCGGGGAAGGCTGTTGTAAAACCCGAAGTTCAGCTAGTCTCACCCATGATCTGACTCTTGCTGTGTCGAGCAGCCACTCGTGACGGCGCTACAGGAGGCCTGTTGGGCCTTCTTCCTGTGGATCTCACATGGGCTACCTGTTAACCCGATTGTACAATTTATATTGGATTACCCCTCACCCGTAACGGGGGGTGACATATGGACCACGTGGTCGTTAACCCTGTTACCGGCTAATGCCTGTTTTCCGTCTCCCCCGTGCTTCCCACGTGACATTTGCCTGTTGCCATGACGATGAAGATGAATTACTCTGATAAGAAGACAGTCTTCGCTCTCTTCTCCATCCAATCTAATTGAAATTGCCATTGGGAAAAAAAGTCACGGACCGTTCTTCATGCTGCTGCTACCCCACTTTCTTACTAATTGGCCCTGTTATCTACGCTGATTGACACATTGGTCCGCGTGGAAACCGCGACTTTTCTTCTCTTTCGGGTTATCAAATAAAAAATGAAAGTGGTATATTTTCCTTCCTCATGACACTGTGGTACAATGTAGTGTATATACTGCCATATCTGGGATGGACCTACGCAAGGCACCGCACCTTAGATAGATAGATATATCGATTGGTTATCTGGTAAGTACAGTTTCCGAAAGTACTTTTAAAGTAATGCAGTTATTATATTATGTTAGTATGTTGCATAGGTTAGAAATCACACAGAATTGCTGCGTTTTTGGCTATCCGCTGTACGTTGAAGCCAATGAGACTCTGTGCGAAGATGTGTCAATGACCGATCTCTGGCCGTGTTTGTCGCCTACACGTGCTCATTCCTGCCATCATGAGCCGTGTTCCACAAGCCATGAATATTCGTACGTCGCGTTACTCGGTGGTCTGAACATTTTGTCGCGTAGTAAAACGGCATGGAAACATGCAATATGCATTTGTCGCATGTTCACCGTGAACTGACTGTCTGTATGTACATGGATGATGTCCTTTGAGGCTGTGGGGTCCCGGTGTTAGTGACAGGCTTGGCTGCAATGGGTTCTGACAGGATGGCACGGTGGCGGGTTTTGTACCTCGTGACCGGCGTCATTAAAACTCCGCGGGAGTAAACAAGGCTGGACCGTGTGACTGCTTATTTTTCATTATACATGTAGTGCTATCCGTTCATGCGTTCTGAATCCTATAGTGGTTAAATACAGTTGTGGATTGCTGGGAGAGGGAGGGGAATGGGGTGGGGAGGGGTGTATATAGTGGCGACTTTGCGTGGGTTTTATCGAAAGATTAATTTTATTATATGCTTATTTTAAGATTTATTTTGGGCAATATTGCGGTAGTTATTCTTCTGTATCTGGTGCCTCTCTATATGTGGCCTCCACGTCGAGTGGAACCAGGACACCGCCATGGTATATACACACAACCATCTCCTCTTACTCTCAGCGTGTGATGACGGTCAGATACAGGCACGAGGCAAGCCTTGGCTGCTTAATACTACTACCTTGCGACGACACAAGAAAGAGTGAAAAAACGCAATGCCTGCTTCATGAGAAGCCTGTGTTTCATGTCTGGATGTTGGATTGTTAATCTCAGTGTCGGCGACTAACGATACAGACCTACCATGTTTTTTACATATCAAAACGTGCTGTCCCCACCGAAAGGGATCGACGTGTAGCCATCATCCGAGCAAGTGACACCGCCTTTTTTTGTGCACATAAATAAATCATCTTCACTCTTGCTACTCGACAACATTATATATCTGTGTACAGTGGGGGAGGGGAGGTGGTTTTTGCGCCGTGATTTATCGTCGATTCTCTTTGTCAGTTGGCTGGCACCTCCGTGACTTATGAAGTGGATCGCATATATAAAGATCCGTCCGCTGGGGGGTCGCCAGTCACCGGATGAAGCGGTGTTTGCTTAGGCATTCCGCACTTTAGTGACCCCCCGGCGTCGTCCTCGGGTTATCCTGTGAGCGTGTCCTCCCCCGGCTGGCCGGCTAGGTGGGGGGGGGGGGGGTGAATGGGTGGGGGGGATTTATTCGCCAATCCTCCAGAGCTATGTTCATCCTTTGTCTCCACCGATGTGTGGTCGACGATGAGTCATCACATGCAACCGCAATCAATATTTATAGTTATTACTTATTTGCAACCTGATTATTTTCATAGTGTGACATTCGAAATCAGTTAGAACAAATTCCAGGTTTTGTCTGCGAGGCGCCTTTAGTTCATCACAACATCAATCACCAAGATTTAAAATTGTATTTAAATTGTGAGAGTAAACATTATTATATGTCTATAATATAATATGATATTCGATGGCAGCCGGACGTCTTGTTTTTTCTGACGAATGACGATGCTCTTTTTTGGTTTCTTGCGCTCTTTGAACTCGATGACGTCATCACATCCTGATGCGGTTGCTGTGATACGAGTTTATGTGTAGTCACTGTCTGACACACACGTCTCTGCGAACCTACACCGATGACCCCCCCCCCCCGCCCCCACCAACAAAGGACTATGTCGTTAATACATTCCGACTATTACGTAATGGATTTCTTGTGACATGAGGCCCGATTTTTTCCTCTCCCGAAGTGCCTCCTTCACGTGTGGCCCTTCAACTAAATGTCATTGGACATGATTTGTGTGTGTGTTTTAGCCCACTTTCTTAGATGTTTTATGCGGCGCGTAAGACAATAATTTCGCTGTTTTGTCCCCACCGTATGGCTGTCAGCTCTGCATGCCTCTCCAGTGCGTATCTCCCCTACCCCCCCCCCCCCCCAAGCTTGGTGGCATACCTCTCCCATCCCCCCCCCCAACCAATTATGGTGGCATACCTCCCCCATCCCGCACACGGGAGATATTTCTTCCACAAAGAGGAAATATTATTCCAAAACAATTGCGTATCATGGCCATCACGGCCACAGAACTCAGGACAAATACAAACTATGGAGCTAGAAATTGGGATTGAAATAGTGTTGAAACAGTTATGAACGTGGCATGAACCAAATGTAACCCAATTATAAAGGATGAGAACCTCAACTTAAGTGGGTGAAGTGTGGGTGGCGGTGTGTGTGCACGATGCACCCGCCTCGTGGCCCGGGGGTATAGATAGATGCCCGTTGGGGGGTGGGGGGTAGATGCCCGGGGGGGGGGGGTGTAGATAGATGCATGTCGAGACAGATAGACTGTGTGGGTGGGTGGATCGCTCAATGCCTGGTATGCGGCCCAATTTCCTTATCCGCCCTCCCCTTGTTATCCGCTAAGTTAAATATGTACAGCGTGTTAGCCTCGCCTGGCCGTAAACAATGGCGTGTGGGCGGTGGACTAGTCACGGTCTGACCACGGTCTGACACCGGTCTGACACCGGTCTGACAATGGTCTGACCCCGGTCTGACAGCGGTCTGACCACGGTCTGACAACGGTCTGACAGCGGTCTGACAGCGGTCTGACCACGGTCTGACAGCGGTCTGACAACGGTCTGACCACGGCTTGACCACGGTTTGACCACGGTCTGACAGCGGTCTGACCACGGTCTGACAGCGGTCTGACAACGGTCTGACCACGGCTTGACCACGGTCTGACAGCGGTCTGACCACGGTCTGACCACGGTCTGACATGGCCCGGCGTGATCACTGCAGCCTGTACACGTTTTATAAGGGGGGGTAGGGGAGACGATCCTGGTCATTGTGGAGGAGGAGGAGGAGGAGGACACGGGGAGTGGAATCCGGCTCCGAGGTTCACCCTCGAGCCGTCCGCCCCGTCCCTGTCCGCCTGATATCCTGATAGGATTGGCACCTCCAATCAGTATTGGTTGGTGTTCTCTCACCATTTACTACGAGCTGAGGCTGAGTTCGTCCCAGAGCTCGGTGCCTGCCGCTGTCGTTGTTATCGGGTTGTTAACGAAGCCTTCTTCTTACCAACGTTGATGGGGTGTTAAGTCAATGTCACGGGGACTGCGGAATGACGTTTAGTAGCCCGAGAGAAACAAAATGGCCGCGAAGTCTCTGTATACTACAGTCAGTGTTTCTATGTGAGTGGGTGGTCACGCTATGGCTCACGTTGGCCCTCCTTGTTCCGATGACCCCCCCGGGGCCAGGTCATTTGGCAAGGTCACTCTGGCTAACTAACTACGTTCTGTAGAACCGGACCGAAATGAAAAACCACGTGACTTGGACCACCTCCCTGCGGCCTCTCCTTTCCTCCTCGACAACCCCCCTTCTCCCCCCCCCCCCCCAACCTCCCCGACCCTCCTGCCCACGGACAGGACAAGGACGCGTGTACGCCCTTTGTTTCTGATCTGCCAGTAAATAGTCAGGTCCTGTTACTGACCACAGAGGTTGTTGGCAAGCTAATGGGTAGCACAACTAGTACGGGAATCCCGCCTGACGACCCACCGGTGACGTCTCTGACTGGTAACCGGGCGGCGTCCGGTGAGAGAGAGGCCCCTGGTAACCGACCGTGGTCCGGTGAGAGAGTGCCCCTTGGTAGCCGCCTTCTATGACCAGACCTGCTCGTTGTATCAAAGTATCATGTCGACAATGATAAGGGTAGGGGGCGGGGGTTGGTGGGTGGGGCGGGGGTGTCCGGTCTGGCAAGGGTCGAGAAACTGAAACTAGATCCCGACCCTAGGGAGCTTAGCGCACCAAACAATTAGCTGATATCATCGCCGTCAGACTCCACGCTGAGATAGCGGCGTATAAATAGATCTCTGACAATCACCCTGATCAACCTCCACTTGAGTTGCTCTCAAGGCGCCTTCCCACAATGCCGTGTTCATGATAAGCCTCACCTCCGGCCAAGGAGTCCTTGTTCCGCCAATGTGGTCATTGCCTCAGGGTAAGCTTGACCATTGCGTGAATATGGTTGGGGTACGGATTTTAACAATATCAACGACATTCTGCACTATTTATGTACGGCGTGAATTACATGTTCGTTTAACTCGATCAGTTTTGCGTTTCTTTCCTGGTTTTCTTTTCTTTTCTTGTACTATGAGTACGAAATAAAAATTAAATATCAAAATATGAACTCAAACGCTGACAATTATAATCATAAATATGATTCATGGGTTTCAATACTACTAAATTCTGTTAGGAATCGTTAGCAAACATTTCGTGAATTGATACTTCTGAGGTCACATTTTTAACCGTCCTTAGTCCTTCATTGCTTTTGATATACTAAAAATGATTCAATTGAATAAAATCCAGGCCAAATATGTTACGGCAAGCAACGCTAAAAGAAAATTTATTCATATATACCAGTACATTGCTTTCAATATTTTGTATCACGTGACGTAATCTTGCTCGCAGGGCATTTCCTCCGCCAATTTGGATCACGTGACATAATCTTGCTCGCAACACATTTCATCCTCCATTTTGTATCACGTGACATACAGTTTCTCGTGTCTCTGTGCCTAGTAACACGTGTTTCTCTGCCTTCCAGGTTGTCGTGGAGTCACAGTCACGAGCCGTGGTCTACGAGGAGGTCACCATCCAGGGCGGAAGTCCCGTTAACCAGGACATGACCTTTGACCGCAGTGGTTCCCATATCTACGTCATGACCGAGAAGCAGGTAAGACCCCGATATTTGTACAACCTAATTCTCGCAGAGGACGTCGCCGACTTGGCAAGACTTTCGCGCCTGTGGCGCCACCGACAACATGTTTAAGCTCACCTCTTCACCGGAATGAGCAAAACGTGACTCCATGATAATTTTATGGAAATTGTTTTCGTTATTATTGATTCGTTTTGGTCGATTTGACAGGTTCTTTTCTGGCAGCTTTAGTTCCCACTCCACTTCCATCAGTTGTGAACACCTGTGTTTTCACAACGGATACATAGTTAATCTAATATCCTCTTCTTGGCGCCTGGTTTTATAAGTATCGGATTGCCCGCAAGATGGAAGCCTTGCCATAGTTTTATATATATTACGTGGAGATGGGCGAGACGGGGCATAAGGAAGGGTGCCCCGCAGTGAATATCAACTGAATCTCCTCTCGTTGGGCGCCGGACCCTCGTCCGCACCACAGGTGATGACGTCACAGCTGTCAATTATTAACGGCGTTTGGCGGGAATGTTTTGGCCGCTCGTCGTCTGCTGATTTATTTTGTTAGTTGGAAGGGATTATCAACGTTGTGCAGTTGTTTATATTACTCACTTCCTGGATCTAAGCAGATTGGCTCATCTGTTGTAGTTTTTGGCTGAGCGTTGTCATCGTATGTTTTTCTTGTGAGGTGTTTCATGTAAACTTGTGAAAGTGAAAGGCGTGCGCCATCGCCCATATGTCAGTAGCGCATTCCATGCGAGTCTGGAGTCGAATGTTTCCGTATAGCTCGCGTATTACTCGCGCAGTGCGTCCATGACTTACTAGATTTCGTGGTCCTTAACGAGAAAGAGGGACCGCAGTGTCTCATGTATCATCGCTGGAGTTGTCTTGTCCAATAGGCAATAGTTGGGTACCATATAGCTACGTACCAAATTATTTAAATCCTCAACAATGTTCCAAATATATGCAGAAGTGGTTCTCTTTTTTCAAAGACTCTCATCAACTATGTGAGACAAATGGGACATCCCGGCTTATCGGCATTCCCGATAATTTACCATGTGAGTTAGATGTATAGTTGAGGACCTGCTGAGATGAATGGCAGTATAACCTTGGGCCATTACCTGACACCACGTACTTGTGGCGGAAGAGAACGGTGGCGTACATTTAATAGTATTGATATTGGCCATATTACCGGGGTTGTGGGTGGGTCTCTAGGAACCTGTTTGTGGGTCTGTTTGCTTTACTAGGACATAAATTGGGGGCTGGGTATGATTACCGCGACCTAAGCGAGGCCTTTGTCATCGTGAACACGGCCCAGTGGTGGGTAAATAACGGCAGAGACCGTGGAAAATGTCACCGGCTGGCTGTGATGCAATGTAATCACGAGGGAGCCACTCGCATATCGCATCTCGCGTGGCATGACGGGATTGAACACGTGATCCGCGACTCGTGACCAAGGCACTTCGTCGCCCCGCTTCGGTGAGAGTGTCGCCACCGAAACCCGCTTCCCGAGAAATTGCCTCAATTTGACCCCGGATTGGGGTCAGGTGATCCGTTGGCCGTTAGGTGGCGCCCCTGTACGGTTGGCAATCGACGATTTAAGGCTGTAGAGAACCATTCGTTGCTTCTCGCGAGCCGTTTGTCACCGTTCATCACCAAGTGGCCTCGCCACGGTCTATAAGGTCACATGACCTGAAGTCACATGACCAGGGGTCCACGTTCTGTATGAAGTCACATGACCAGGGGTCCACGCTCTGTATGAAGTCACTTGACCAGACTTCGAGCTTAGCACATGCTCATTGACGTTCCCTTTTCTGTCGTCAATATTCCGTGCTGTGGACCCTGACTCTGTATGGATCCACTATCGAAAGAGTAATCAGAACAGTTTGGCCCTTGACTGGCCTGCCCAACCCCCTCTCGATAACAACCCACAGTGAGAGGGATTGGCGTGGTGGTCTATTATGCAGGACAATTTATAAGCCATCAAGCCAGCAATGGACGCAGGTCAAAGTGTTTCGGGGGTTGTCTGTGGGCTAGAGGGCCGTGGCCGCGGGGCATAGTTTGTGGCACATCGGGGTGGGGGGGCGGGGGAGGGGGGGCACGCCAGGCACGGCGCGGGGTATTGGCCCTAATATGCTGCGGTTTAGTCTCGCCATGGACTGTGTCGGCCCAAGATGGGTTCGCCCCAATAAAGGTCACTCCTCAAAAGACCCGGTCGCCCCAAGACCGGGTCGCCGCAAGGCCGGGTCGCCCCAAAACCGGGTCGCCCCAAAGACCGGGTCGCCCCAAGACCGAGTCGCCCCAAGACCGAGTCGCCCGAAGACCGGGTCGCCCCAAGACCGGGTCGCCCCGAAGACCGGGTCGCCCCAAGACCGGGTCGCCCCAAGACCGAGTCGCCCCAAGGCCAGGTCGCCCTAAGGCCGGGTCGCCCCAAGACCGAGTCGCCCCAAGACCGAGTCGCCCGAAGACCGGGTCGCCCCAAGGCCCGGGTCGCCTCCAGTGGCCCCATGAGCGAGCCCTGGTCCGCTGGCTCTTCGTATAGCCTCAGTGACTATGCCAGCGAGGTGGATTGTGTGGGCCAGTCGACTTTCTTTGTCGGGACCTGGGGGCGCTTTCTGTAGCTGCGTCCGACCACATGACCTCACGGTCCATTTGATAACGAGAAAAGGGCCGCAGCTTGGGTCATGGTAAGGGGAAGACCGACCATCGTAAGAAGACATGCCACCTGTCTTATGCCAGACCGTTCACGCCACCACCTGCGCCTCTATTCAGTGGATGGATGGATGGATTGTGGATGTTTTATCCATTTCGATTAGCACTTCTGCACTGATTAAGGCTTTAATTGGGACACCGAAGCGCTGGGACAATGAGGTGAACAGGATGACGCAGGTGGGGTTTGAACCCTCGACCTGTCGAGTTCGCTGCATTATAACCGAGGCGGTCACCCCACGTTTGCATGAAATGATCATACACGTATGCCGTGGGCTATGTAAGGTAGACCATGGGAGGTCCTACATCTATATACCCCCAGACCCCCCCAGTCCTGATGCCGGCTAAGTGGGTGCACCGGACAGTGTCCCGGGCTGAGATCGTGGTCAGTGGAGGAATTCGTCACCGGATCAGGAAGAAGGCATGGACTCGCTGTGTCGGAAGGTGGGGGGCCATGGTGCGGGGGAGGGGGGGAGGTGTAGACGGAGAGACAAACGGCCGGCCGTGGTACCCGGGGGGTGCCCGGGGGGTGCCCCGGGGGTAGTCCATGAGATGTGATTATCGACATGAGCGATTTAAGGCGGCGGCCACCATACTGAGATTGAAATGTGGCGAGTTGGGCCGATGGCGGCCCTCCACTTCCGACACCAATGTCAGCGCGGGGCGGGCCGGGGCGGGGCGGGGCGGCGTGGGTGGGTGGGGGTAACTGCCGACGAGGGACGGACATAAGTATGACCTGACCAGACCGACCAACCGGCAGACTGGCCGCTCGTCGTCAGCCAGGCATTCACCGTGGGATGGTGGTAGCGGCCTTCTTTCTGCACCACCAACGCCATAATATATACGCCAGGAAGGTCGTGTCCCCTCCGCCCCTCCCCCCCACACTCCTCTACCCCACCCTTACCACCACCCGCCTAACCATCCTTCCAAAAAAAGGAGAAAGAAAAGGCAAAAAAAGAAACCTTTCCTCCGCTGCCAATCGATTCGATTTATCACGGGCAATAAGTAGTGCGGCTGTGTTCGACTTCCCTTTATGGACAGCGGCTTCTGCCGAGGAGGAGGGGGGAGGGTGGTGGGGGGGGGGGGTGGTATGGCGCTGTGGCTACCCCCTTTCAGCCACCCCCACACACACTCACACACGCACACTTCACTCGGCCATGGTAAAATGCCAGGTTACGTGACACACGGCCAGGACGCTATCCTGTCTTGCCGTCTCCTTCAGTCTTTAACGGTTAAACCGGATGCCAGCGGCTTGGTGGGCTTGACAAAACACTGGCTGAGGGGGATCTCGCGATACCGCTGCCTTACCACCACAGGCCGCGGGGGATGTATTATCTGGATATGTGGGACGACATCTGGATCCCTGGATCCCATTCTCATCAAAACCCGGATAGCGAAGGACAGATAGATATCCGACGCAATTTGCAGATCTGAGATTCCTCCATTCTTAGGGTATTTGCTATACTCTTCCCAGGCAAGTCCCATCGGCAGTAAAATGCCTTGCCATACCACCATCACCACCCGTTCCTTCCCTTCTCCACCCCCTCCCGCCAGGCCACTGTTCCTCAGGTCTATTCACCCCCCCCCCCACCCCACCCCCCTAACCCTGGCCTCCCCTCGGCCAGCCACGGAGATGTCATCATTACCGCCCAATGCCAAATTTTCAAAGCAGAGTGCGCGGACCTACAAAATGGAATAATTTTTTGTCGCGGCGTAATTTAGAAGTGGCTGTTGTTGGTCGTGCCTCGGTGGCGCAGTTTTATTGGTTTATCATTGATTCGTCTGGCCACGGCCACCGTGTCCGGGCTTTTGGGCCGGCAATTATACGAGACGCCCCCCTGGCCTTAGCGGGCCACCACCAGTCACAATAGGAGGCCCCTTACGATGGGATGGACAGGGAGAGGGCAGGCAGGGTGAGAGGCCGGGGCCCGGGGTCAGGGGCGGGGGTGATGAATTCCAAGGAATAAAAACAGAATGCATGGCTTGTGTTTGGCTCTCCTTGGGGAAGGATGTGGTTGTAGTGGGGAGGAGGGGTGAGAGGTTGTGGCGGGGGGGAGGGGGGGGGGGGGGTGACCTGCTCGGACCATGCCCTGGCATGATCTGTTGTGTGGTAGCCAGAACCTAGGCCCCAAGCCATGTGCCGTTTTATTATTGCCCTGTGTTGATGCGGCTCATCCTACTGGTGGTGGTCTGACGTCACTTGTCTGCCGCCCATCTGCTGGACGTCATACTCCACGCCCTCCCCCCATCCACCCACCGACCGACCCACCCACCGACCCACCCTTGGTGTCCACTCCGAATCTACTCCGAATAGTCCAGAATACCCCACCCTCCACACACACACAAATACATATATATACATATGGGTCATATCTTCGATCCAATGGGCGTCGAGTTCTACATCTGATGCCGTGGTTGGAATCCGGATCTGAACTGGCGCTCGCTGATTAGTCTGGATGGCCGGACTGCTGGTTGTCCGTACCACGGAACGTCCGAACGATTCCCTAGGGAAGAGCCGTGGTCGAGAGGTAGCAATACGCCTCTGTAGACCAGCCCCGCCTATCAAAAGCCGATTCAAACCCCACCTGCTTCGGGGACGTTTCCATCGCCACGTGGGATCATTCTCGCTTAGGGGTTCACAGACCCATGTCAGCTAGCACAGAAACATGGCCTAAAACGCCGACCCATCGCCCGTCTCAGCGGCCCGCCGCCTGGACTGTGTCAAGCGTGCGGCGTGGTGGCGTGTGACGTCATTGCGAAGTTAACGTGCCGCGTGCGTTATCTCTGTAGGATCCGTCGTTCCTTGTCCTGCTGTGTAACGCCGCGCTCAGGCCCCTCGATCGGGTTTGCAGTGATTTGGCGACACTTACCAGGGGGTCTGGGACACGTTGCTGTGGCAGTCACCGCGTTTGTCACGTGGTTACCCTGCATGAGGTCTTCATCCCCCCCCCACCGCCAAAAAAGGAAAAAACACCACCACCGCTCCCTGTATAACCCCATGGCGTGTCTCCCTCTGGACATCGTAGCCTGTAAGGTCTTGATATAGCTCACGTAGCACTCACCGTTGTCCTTTACTATATAGCGAAAGCAATGCGCACGATTGTCATGCACTGTATAGCTCACATAGTGCTCATTATGCTCATTATCATTTTCTCTGATAGATGATTTCGTGACTCAGATGGAAGATCAACCAGTAATTGCTGTCACTGCCGGAGATGGGGGTCATTGACCCTACACCATTGACCCCCTTGGGGGTGAGGTCACCACGCTACCCCAGCCTCGCCCACCCCTCTTGCCCCGCCATTCGTCTCCCAGACAGTGAGTTGGTCGGTCTCTGTTATGGACCCTCATTCCTGCAGCACATTCCATCAGTGACCCCCCCGCCCCCCTCCCCCCAGCTCTCCCCCTACGCCAGCCTTCCGACGGGGCTCGCTGTGGAGCAGTAGTTGTAGCGACGTGGTCCGGACCGGTCCCGTTGCCATGGTGTGTGTGTGTGTGTGGGTGTGTGTGTAGACAGCAAGGTGCCGAAGCTATCAAGTCCTCGGGCGTGACCTCTTGACTCCAATCTGGTTGCCAGGGGCGATCTGCAACCCATTGTCTGAGGGCCCCGCGCGCCTGCAAGCGCTCCAGGCGGGCTATCAGCGCGGATCACCGCCACGCTGTTTGATCTGGGTCTTGTCAGCCTCATAACACACACACACTGTTGGCTGCCTGCTGTCGCTGCCTTAACCCGATCCACGGGGAGAAATAGATGGGAGGATGCATTTCTGTACAAATTAACTAGCGTTTAAAAAAAAACAAAAAATCAAAATTTAGGTGTATATATATATATTTTATCATCTCATTGTCCGGGGACCATGGGTGATTTTGAATGGTTACATCCCTAGTTACCGATGGAGTCCTTAGCGACCCTGATGGGTATAGTATAGGACCGGCCGCTCAGCTGTCCCGCTGACACATGTGGCATTGATGATGGACACAGAAACCAGCCAGACTGAGTAATGGGACGACAGTGTCTCGAGCTCCAGGTGGTCTGCCCTGACTGATGGGCAGCCATGGCCAGGGACCACGGGGGGCAGCCAGGCCAGGGCCCACGGGGGGCAGCCAGGCTCCACGGGGGCCAGGTTTTCTGTGGTCGCATGCATTAGCAACAGATCATCGTGTTCATGCATATATAGTTTACATTAACGACGTTGAGCGGGCTGAGCTATTTCACTCTGGGGTGTTTTTTTTCTGAACTTCATGTGATCCTGTACACATTGTTGTTTTAATGGATATTTCTTCTGATAGTAATGCCGATAAAGTGGGGCGAATTTGATGATGAAACATGCGACAGGTGCAATGAATGTCTCTTAAAGCAATATATTCCGTATTTTTTTGTATTACGAACCTCTTCTCCATGTCAAATAAGTACACTCTATCTTGAGTTTAATCCTGAAAGCCTGTGGGCTATCCGGAGAGAAGCATTTTGGTCAACGGAGCAGAAGTTGGTGGCCGGCTTTATATCCTTACGCGCCTGTTCGCAGTTCGCTATTTTGAGTGTGATGTCGACCGCGGCTCGCTATCACGTCCGCGCGCGATAAAAATAAACCGCGCAATTTTATGTTGAAATGTTTGTTTCACAAACTGAAAGAGATGTAAAAACATGTGCATCATAAATTTTGAGATACTTTAGTTTTGATTCTAAAATGTAAAAAATCTAAGATGGCGCATGTAAGCATATTGCTTTAATGACATGGCTGTATATTGTCTATAGTCATTGCCGGCGTAGGTAGTTTGATAGGTAAAGAGCTTTACTTAATTAAGGGGGTGACCACGGGACCCCCCCCCCCAACCCCCTTCCGGCCACCACAGAGATCCGTTTGCTCCCGGCAGCTGGTGCTGCTACAGTAGACTGTAAGCGGTCTCATCCACGCTCTCCCCGGGAAGGCGAGAGGCCGGCGAGAAGCCGGCGAGAGGCGCGGTGGAAGTGACGACAAACTGACGCCCCGGACCCTCGCCACGTGGCAATATTGAGGTGATGGAGAATGATGTA
This sequence comes from Arenicola marina, assembly GCA_964019135.1. Lineage (NCBI taxonomy): Eukaryota > Metazoa > Annelida > Polychaeta > Arenicolidae > Arenicola > Arenicola marina. Next base: position 20,539,491 of record OZ025248.1, on the reverse strand, counting down.
TTATCGCCCGGGCCGGGCGGCTACTGCCCTGACTGCTGAGGCTGGCGGCCGCCGAAGATGAAGATGAGGCCACGATGATGGGGAGTCAGTCTGTGGATGGATGGAGATGGGGCGGGGGGGGGGGGGGGCGTACGCACACATGACAGTCTACCTCCCTTGATCGCTCGTCCTCAGCCCCAAGTCGATGGATTGTTCCTGGATCTGAAAGTTAGTCCGCGATGGTTGATCGACAGGTCAATTACACCGTCATCCTGCCGACCAGACCCCCGCTGTGAGTTAAATCGTGAAGGGAGGGGGAGACCGGGGCGGGGGGTGGAGGGGCAGGAAGCGGACGCCGGTGGGGGGGGGGGTCTACATATATATGAACACTTCGACCTTTACGTGTCACCAAATGAGAAAATGCTGTTTCATCCGAATGGAATGTGAGCGTTTATGCCAAGGTGGACAGGGCGTGGTGATGAAGGTGCCACTTACCTCTCACGTTATAACCTATATATATCGCTTGGAATGGGTTTTACGGCGCGGATCGCTATCAATTATTGAATACCATGACTGGAAACAGATGGAGTGTTTTTGAAGCAAGGTCACGTGGTCACAGAGGGTTTGGTCTGTCTGTTCGGCAGCTGTCGGATCCAGTCTCTACCCTCACCGCCAACATCCGGGCACTTTAACAGTGGCGCTGCCTTCCTGATACTACCGAACTAGAATTTTCCCGTGTTGGATATTCTCGAAGCCACAGCTGCCGTGGTGCAAGTACAGATTTCCGTGGCGATATATATATAGGAGTGTCACCTTCGCCCTTTAATAATATCCCCTTGAGGTGTCGCTCTATTGGCGTAATGGGGCACAGAGGCAGAGAAAGATTCTTTTGGCTGAAGGCTTCGCCCATAACAGTTTTTATAAAGCTTCGTTCGCCAATCACCTTCGCCATCTTCTTTCTCCTGGTCTCCCGGTTGCGTCATCTCGTATCGCTCAAGGCATCATCCTCCCTTTGATGTGCGCGACGGCCTTCACCCCACTGTCGGGTTCGCTACTCCTGCCACCGGCATCCATGTCTCGAGAAATTATTTCCAGCCTATCCTTCAATAATGCCTCCGCCGCCACCACCACCACCACCGCCCCCACCCCACCGCCGCCCCACCGCCGCCCCACCGCCGCCGCCACCACCACCACCACCAACGCTATCACCACAACCACCACCATCACCAGCACCACCCCACCACCACCACCACCACCATCACCAGCACCATCCCCACCACCACCACCACCACCACCACCACCACCACCACCAACGCTATCACCACAACCACCACCAGCACCACCCCACCACCACCACCACCACCATCACCATCACCAGCACCATCCCCACCACCACCACCACCACCATCACCACCACCACCACCACCACCACCACCATCACCACCACCACCATCACCAGCACCATCCCCACCGCCACCACCAGCCCCTTCGCCACCAAGACCACCACACCACCACCGCCACCACCACCACCCCACCACCACCACCACCACCACCACCAACGCTATCACCACAACCACCACCATCACCAGCACCACCCCACCACCACCACCACCACCATCACCAGCACCATCCCCACCACCACCACCACCACCACCACCATCACCACCACCACCACCACCACCATCACCACCACCACCACCACCATCACCAGCACCATCCCCACCGCCACCACCAGCCCCTCCGCCACCAAGACCACCACACCACCACCGCCACCACCACCACCCCACCACCACCACCACCACCACCAACGCTATCACCACAACCACCACCATCACCAGCACCACCCCACCACCACCACCACCACCATCACCAGCACCATCCCCACCACCACCACCGCCACCACCACCACCCCACCACCACCACCACCACCACCACCACCACCACCACCACCATCACCAGCACCATCCCCACCGCCACCACCAGCCCCTCCGCCACCAAGACCACCACACCACCACCGCCACCACCACCACCCCACCACCACCACCACCACCACCACCACCAACACCACCATCACCAGCACCATCTCCACCGCCGCCACCAGCCCCTCCGCCACCGCCACCACCACCCCACCACCACCACCACCACCACCACCACCAGCAGTGGCAGCAGTAGATGCACCCCTACCACCTTCCAAATACCCCGCCTCCTTCCCAAGATCTCTATCAACGCCAATACCCAACTCACCCAAACATCACTGTTGTTACCCCCCCCCCCCCTTCCCCCAACTCATCCACTTACCATCATTCTTTCACCTTCCCTATCAGCCATTCCCACAAGTGCCACCACCAGCACCAGCACCACCACCAGCACCAAGCGGCAAACCCCTCACCAACAGCCACAGCACCACCCAATCCCACATCACTGCCCCCAACAGTACCACATCCTGCAATCTCATCCTGCCATGTACCCGAGGCAGGATCTACCGGCGGAGACGCTGTTCCCCATGCCTGATGTACCACCACTGGCCCAATACAGGCCAAATACAGGCCCAATACAGGCCCAATACAGGCCCAGTGCAGGCCCAATACAGGCCCAATACAGGCCCAGTGCAGGCCCAATACAGGCGGGTGAGACATATATGTGGATGCACGTTGAGCACGTCTCCTTCAGTCCATACCCACCTTCATTCCATTGTCCCCGGGGCTTTTGCGGACCAAATTCAGACTTCAGACAGCGCGCAAAAGTCACATAAATTTGCTCGGTTACTTGCCTAGAAGTGTTCCATATTTGTGACAGTGCAATGTGTGCCGTGTGTATGCGATCTACCCTCCCTGCCCGGGTTGTCAGTCACTCCCATCGTGCCCCTGTCCTTATTAACCCCAGAGTGATCACTAATGGCATACCCCTGTAGACCTACCCACCACACAATATCCCTCGTCATTGCCATCAACGCCGATTACATGTGGGCGATTATCTGTAATCATTACTCACTCTCCTGTCGCCCGTCCCTCCCCGCCCCCCCCCCCCTCCCTTCCATAATGACCGTCGTATCACCACAGCTACGTCAGATCCCTTATAGTGCGACCCCCTCCCCCATCTCCTCCCCTCGCTGGCCGCCCCTCGTACTCCCTGTTTATCACCCGCCGCGAACATATTTTGGCGGACAATAATCCTTTTCGAAGGCCGCAGTCGTGTGCCTGTTCAATAATTGAAACCTAGCCCCGTGATTGGACAAAATGCCCCCCCCCCCGTCGCCCCACCCTCCTTAGCTTCGACTTGCTCTATTCACACACAGCACCACACATCTGTAATTCCATTAAGCGCTCTGCTGATCATCATTCCTCCCCACCCCCACCCCCTACACCCAACCCCGTCCCTCCTCGGGTAGCTCGGGACGACCATAGTATCTCCCGCCCCCCACCCCCCACCCCCCATCACCCTCCCTCGCTTCTCCGTACCCCAACCCAACAATAAACTGACCTACAACCCTCCTACAGCAGATCCCAGCGGAGCTTAACCATGGGGATTAGAATGCACCTCATCCACCTCCCCCTCCTCCTTAGCCCCCCTACCCCTCCTCCCCGTCCCCTCCCGCTGCCCCTCCCTCCTCTCCCCACTCCCTTTGCCCCACTCCTCCCCCCCCCACACAGGCACCGTCTATCCCGCCGTGCGACAGGGGTTAAGGTGACCAATAAGATCCTCTTTGATGGGTTTAGCATCGATTTGGCCGCGGGACATTTTCGTCGGGCAACAGGCAGCCGGGTTTTGTTTGGCCATGACGTATGTCATGGCAATGCGGAACCGCAAGTGGCTGCGCTCCGATCCTTCTTCCCTTCACTTCTCGTCCGTCTCCATCGATGGCCTGCAGAACTCGATGGCGTTCATCCATCGATGGCCGGCAACACTCGATGGCGTTCATCCATCCATGGCCTGCAGCACTGGATGGTGTTCATCCATCCATGGCCTGCAGCACTCGATGGCGTTCATCCATCGATGACCTGCAGCACTCGATGGCGTTCACCCATCGATGGCTTACAGCACTCGATGGCGTTCATCCATCGATGGTCTGCAGCACTCGATGGCGTTCATCCATCGATGGCCTGCAGCAGTTGATGGCTTTCACCCGTCGATGGCTTAAAGCACTCTATGACGTTCATCCATCGATGGCCTGCAGCACTCGATGGCGTTCATCCATTGATGGCCTGCAGCACTCGATGGCGTTCATCAGCAGCCCATATGCTGCGCGTCCTTCCTTCCGCTCAGAAAATGATTTCCGAATACCCAATTACCCCGACGTGTTTGTATGTCCTTTCGTGAAGAAGTTCTATGCTTCGGGTTAATTGAGTTAGTAAAAACGAAGGCGTTCGCATGGGCTCAGGACGTGGAAAAGACCCTCTGGACCCCTTCCTCCCCAACCTCCTTCGCCAAACCAACTTTGGTCTTTATCGTCGGCTAGGCGTTGCCGTGACCACGGAGGGAAGCGCCCCACCCCAGCCGGCCGAGGCCCATCTCTTAAGGTCTCGCTGGGTCTCCATCACTCAGCACGGCGGCCACTGAATCCCCATTCATCTCAGTTAAGCCCTGTGACCGAGCGCGGATTAAGAAAGACAAATGCGACGAGTGGATGTGATCTCTGGAAGGGATGGCGGCTTTGGGTGGGTCGCGCGGCCATGGCGGCGAGGTGGGATACTTAAAGGAAGAGGGTGGGAGCGGGAGGTGGGTCGAAGGGGGCCCCAAAGCGATGGATTTACAAAGTAAATTGCTTTGCCATGAAGAAGACGGCGGTGTTGTCAGGGCGTAAGAACCGCCAAATCGTCCATATATCCCACAGATTGATGATGGAGGTGCCGAATTTACCCGAGGGGGGGGGGGGGGTGGCGGCCCACAGCCCGGGGTACATACAGGTCGAATATTGGGCGGGATTTTCCCGGCCTGGGGGGTTCCCCAGGGTTAGGGAACAGGGGTACGAATTGTCTCGGAGAGGTAAGTGATTGGGGGGTCAGCTAGCTTACTGGGAAGGGCGTCGATATGAGGGGGAAGATGGCATGGCGTGTAGCGTAGTGACGTGATTGGGTGGTTAGGCCACAAGCGTCTCTCACTGCAAAGCGATGGAGGCCGGGCATCAGAATCGTCCGCCCTATGTCATCCGTGTGGAGCATTGCCTCGAATGCCCGGATGAAAAGTCAAGTGGTGGTCATTATGTAGTGTCACAGTAGTTCGTACTACGCTGCAATTAACCTTGATATTTGCTTCTCTTTTGCTTTCTCGCGTTCTCTCTTTCTCGGGCTGTGCCTCTCTGTATGTCCCCTCCATTGCTCTCTTTCTCCGGCTGTGCCTCTCTGTATGTCCCCTCCATTTCTCGCTTTCTCTGCGGTGGCGGTGGGGGTCAGAGTGGTGACGGGAGGTTGGGGCAGGTGGGGGGGGGGGGGTGGCGGGGGGTCGTCTTTCCCGGTAAGTGTGTCGTACATTACATAATGCACTTTTACGGCCTGGAATGGGGCGCGACTTCTGAAGGAGTTACTGCGGAAGGAGTTTGGCCGAGGCATACCTCCCCGGCCCCAGGTCGTCTGCGATGAAATTGGTGTGGTCGTTGGGGTTTAGCAATGCCCTTCCTGCCCTACAGAGGGGGGGGGGTGCGGTGGAGGGAGTCTGCCCCAATGCTGCCTGCCAGCCATCTTCTGTCGGTCGAGTGGTAGGCTTACAATGTGACAAGGTGGGGTGTGGGTGTGCAGTGAAGATGTCAGTCAATCACTGTGTTATCCTGGGGGACTAGTTGAGGGCAGAGGGAAGGCGCTGGGTGCTGGGGGGATGTGGTCAGTCAAGAGAGGGTGGGGGTTGCGGTGTAGTCGCGGTGTAGTCGCGGTGGCTGCCTCGCTGGCTTTCGTATCTGGGAGTGTAAAAGACAGACGACGCGGTAGATCACAATTTGCCTGTGGGACAATGGCCAATTGGATGACGGTAAAGTTCAACGGCCCGCCCTACCCGCCGTGTGGCCTCTAATCTAGGGAACCACTCACCACCGGCTCCAACCCCATCGAGACAGCCATCCAGCCAGCCACCCATCCAGCTACCCACCCCGCCCATCCAGCTACCCACCCCGCCCATCCAGCCACCCGGCCACACGCCCACCCATCCAGCCACCCATCCAGCCAACCATCCAGCCACCCAGCCAGCCATCCAGCCATCCCACCCATCCATCCACCCGGCCACACGCCCACCCGTGCGCTGCAACCTGGGCTACCCGCCGCCGACGCCCGTGTTGCTTACAAAGGGACAGCCAACCAATTCGGCCACAGCTAACGACCACAAGCGTCGGGCAGAACGACTGCGACCCCCCGAAGGAGCTCCTGCATTGGCATCACACAGAGCCATGGCCCTTGTCTTCAGTCAGCCCCGCTTAAAGGCGAGCCAATGGGGTAAACCAATGGATGACTGGGGAATGTATTGGGCATCGCGGTGTTTTGTATATCGTCGGTGGTTGCAGGAGCTGGGTCCATTTTCCATCGGGGGACAACCGCCTTACGTTCTTGGCATATGTAGTAATTCTGTGAGAGGTTCACGAATAGTGTAAATGCTCCAGTATCTTGCCGGTCTGGATCCCGATTTATTTCCAATGGTAATCGCCTCGAAAGCTTTCGTAAGTAAAGTTGAAAACTAGAGGTTTACGGTTCATTTTTATTGCGGTTCATTTTAATCGGTTACAATGGCTGGTGAAGAAATTTGATGAGCCACGTGCCGGTGTCAATGCCACCGGACTGGTGGCCGACGCCTCGTCCATCTTGTCTTTTTTGAAGACGGTTCTCCTGTTTGTTGCTCCGCCTTAACAGAGGTCACCGAGCTCCGATGTCCAAGAGCTGCGGGCAGGATCTGGAGAACAATACCGACCGGGTAATCCTTAATTAAACCACCGCTGGAGATAATTGACGGCTTGCGCGAGGATGGCGCCGCCCCCGGGGCAAAGTTGGTGGAGGAAGAGGTAGAGGGTGGTGGAGTGGGATCTCAGATAGGTGAGGGTAGTTAATTCAACAAATCGCTTCCCCCCATAGTTCACCCTGCCAGCGTGCCAGGGACGGAAGGCTGGCTGGTTCCCTGTCCCCGATGAAAGTCTGGTTCCTGTTTCCCGTTGCTCATGTGGCGCTATTTTTTGACTGATTAGCAACACCCTCATCATATTAGTACATCCGGCATTTGGTTCCCTTGCGCATGCGTTAGAAAAGCCGGGAAGCCATTGCTCGTCCCGCCAACCGGAAGTTGTTGTACGTGGTGGCTCTATACAGGTTGGCGCGGCGGGTAGACGGGCGAGTGGGCTGTGTGGGGGAAGGTGCTGGCGGGAATGACAAGGGTTACCGTTTCTTCAGATATCCGGTCTCGGTGATCGGATATGATCACCTGACGAGCACGTGGCGGCAAGCCGCGCGAGAGGCGCGCGAGACTTGCGCGAGACATGTGGGTATTCTTCTTCCGTAATTACACTGACAGGCGGCTTCAACCCTGGATGCTATTTACAAGAGAATCCTTTCTCTTCCCCCCTGCTCCCCACTCATTCGCGACATGCTCAGGTTGCCCCGTATGTATCTACCTTTGCCCTTGTTACCTTTCTTTTTCTCCTTGGGATTTATCCTGTTATAAATTTTTCTTTCCCTTCGATGTTTCTGGCAAAGGTTTGTTTCTCATTATGTTTCCATGGCTACTGATTGGCAGGAAATAGGGACGTGCCTTGCACTTACCTGGGCAGCCCCGATCTGAATACAAATAACCACCACCCCCCAACCCCTACACACCCGTACTCCCCGCCAACCCAGGCCCACGTTCTCCATAATTAGTATCATTACGACCCCGGCATTGTATGTGTCGAATCCCCAAAGACTTTCCCGAAGCTGCGGTAGCTAGTTCATTGCAGTTATTAGTACCTGCGATCATCTTTTCCAAGCGAATAGCAACCGCGAAACGACATAGCAAGGAATAAAGCTATATATTAAACCTATTTTTCATGAAAACGATATAATTCCAGACACAAAATTGGGAGTGGTTAACTTGCGTCCAATTGAGTTGGCGTAATAGATAATAAATGGATTCTCACCGTTGTTTTCTTTAGGTGTGATACCTATGAGGACGGAGCAGACTTGCGGAGCAGACTTGCGCTCTACTCTTGTAATCTAAAGCCAGGGCAAGAGAGGTTATCCACCGCGCTCGGCGTGTTAACCCCTCATCAAGACCTTCACCCCTACACCCCCCCCCCCCCCGGCCCACTTCACCCCTGCCGCCTAGCCTCACGTGGTGCGGTGGACTCCGTGCGATGACGTCGGTCTGTCGCCACGTGTACCAACAGCGCCCTCTATCGCCCCACTCGGTAACTAGTTCTATGTGTTATATGTAGGCCGTGCGCCCCCCCCCCCCCCCGCCCCCGCCCGCCCGGCCTCTTCCTCTCTTCATCTGTGTATTTTGTAATCACGTTCTCTATATCTGTCTATCGCGTCACGTGGTCTCTCTTCTTCTGTTTCATCACTTTCTTTTCATCTGTCTCATCGCCTTTTCTTCATCTGTCTCGCACGTTTCTCTTCATCTATCTCATCGCGTTTTCTGCCTCATCAGTTCCTCATCACCTTCTCTTCATCTGTCTCCTCACCTTCTCTTCATCTGTCTCATCACCTTCTCTTTATCTGTGTCATCACGTTGTCTCTCTCTCTCTCTCTCTCTCGTCTTTCCCTCCATCTCTTCCACCTCCACTCGGTGCAAACAGGCTGGTTGTTATTACCCCCCCCCCCAACCTCTAGGGTTAGTTCCTCCATCACCATCATATTTCTCTCACCTCGCATCTGCCTCCACTCTGGACTAGTGTGTTTGCCCTCCGCTTGGGGGGCGCGACATTCGCCAGCAGACACAGCTGATGTCCATTAAGGCGCCGTGGCTCATACTTTATCATATCGCGCGCAGACTTGCCCTCATCGTAGGCCCTGGCCGGGCCGTTTGCCGGAACTCGGAGCCATCTGACCTCTGACCCCGGGGCGTCTGGTACCACCTCAACGCTTGGCTGACTAATAACCTTCCCTTGTATCATTACACGACGTCACTCGTGCTCCCTCGGCAGCAACCTCGGTTTGGCGCTGCCCAGGACTTCATTCCGGCTTTCTTCATACCCTGCTGCAAAAAAAAAAACACACACACACAAAAAAACCTAGCTCCAAAGTGACTTTTTATCCAAATAAATAATGATTTTTCGCCACCGAATAGTAAAGCATAATTATGCGGCGTTGTGTTTTTTTGTTTGGTGTAGATTATCTTATCTTCATGGCGGTATCGCGGATGTGTTAATAATAGGCTCGTCTCGGGAATGTCTCCGGAACGGTATGACGCTGGGGGTCAGACCGGTAGGAGGCCTATCCTGACCGTCGGAAGACGCTTATGCCACCCCCCCCCCCCACTGCCCCAGCCCTGTCTGCAAACCCCGCAACCCCACGTACTGCGGCCCAGATTTTCCTGCCGCGGGACAACAGCCCCCCGTGGTATTGAAGTCGGAAACTTAGCTATTACATCGAGCGGCGTGTCTTCTCAATAAAAACCGATACACCAGGAGGAGAACATTGAAGCGGCGGGAGGGAGGACAGTGAGGGGGGGGGGGCAGAAGGAAGGAGGACCCACCACACCCTCATCCACCTCTGGCGGTTGCATATCGCACGCACGCACGGAATTCCAAGTTGACTGCAATAATTAAGAAAAATGGCGCGATGATAAAACCATCTCCTCGGTTCGGGAGAAAATTGTCCCCGGTCCCCCGCTGGTCTGCTATCGATAGATCGGGATGGAGCGGGATGAGCAATGGTATTGATTTGTAGATGGGGGCGGGAGGGGGGGGGACTTGGGAAGGGGCGGGGGGGGGGGTTGACACGGCACTGCTCTGCATGGTGTCGGATGGATAGAGCTTATCTCCTTTCCTCCCTCCATGACCTCCCTCCCTGTCGCCCACTCGCCCCCTCCCTTCTCCCCGACCCGTCATAAAACGCAGTGCCTTCCTTCTGAGATGTTATGCGGACTGGGATACGTGGGATGTCTCCCGGTACTTAGAGGTCCGCTCCGCCTCTTCCTCCGCCTCTCCCTCCGCCTCCCTCCGCCTCTCCCTCCGCCTCTCCCCCCGCCTCTCCCTCCGCCTCTCCCTCCGCCTCCCTCCGCCTCTCCCTCCGTCTCTCCCTCCGCCTCCCTCCGCCTCTCCCTCCGCCTCTCCCTCCGCCTCTCCCTCCGCCTCTCCCTCCGCCTTCCCCCGCCTCCCTCCGCCTCCCTCCGCCTCTCCCTCCGCCTCTCCCTCCGCCTCTCCCTCCGCCTTCCCCCGCCTCCCTCCGCCTCTCCCTCCGCCTCTCCCTCCGCCTCTCCCTCCGCCTCTCCCTCCGCCTCCCTCCGCCTCTCCCTCCGCCTCCCTCCGCCTGTGCCTTACTCCCTCCGCCTGTGCCTTACTCCCTCCGCCTGTGTCTCCGCCTGTGCCTTACTTCCTCCGCCTGTGCCTTACTCCCTCCGCCTGTGCCGTACTCCCTCCGCCTCTTCCTTACTCCCTCCGCCTATGCCTTACTCCCTGCGCCTGTGCCGTACTCCCTCCGCCTGTGCCTTACTCCCTCCCCCTGTGCCTTACTCCCTCCGCCTGTGCCTTCCTCCCTCCGCCTGTGCCTTACTCCCTCCGCCTGTGCCTTCCTCCATCCGCCTGTTCCTTACTCCCTCCGCCTGTGCCTTCCTCCCTCCGCCTGTGCCTTACTTCCTCCGCCTGTGCCTTATTCCCTCCGCCTGTGCCTTCCTCCCTCCGCCTGTGCCTTACTCCCTCCGCCTGTGCATTCCTCCATCCGCCTCTTCCTTACTCCCTCCGCCTGTGCCTTCCTCCCTCCGCCTGTGCCTTGCTTCCTCCGCCTGTGCCTTACTCCCTCCGCCTGTGCCTTACTCCCTCCGCCATTTGCCTTACTCCCTCCCCCTGTGCCTTACTCCCTCCGCCTGTGCCTTCCTCCATCCGCCCGTTCCTTACTCCCTCTGCCTGTGCCTTCCTCCCTCCGCCTGTGCCTTACTTCCTCCGCCTGTGCCTTCCTCCCTCCGCCTGTGCCTTACTCCCTCCGCCTGTGCCTTAATCCCTCCGCCTGTGGAGCCTCTGACTCTGTCTCCGCCCTCTGTCTGTGGTTTTCTGTCTCTCTGTTTCTCTGTCTATGTTTCTCTGACTCTGTTTCCGCCCTCTGCCTCTCGGTTTTTGGGCGCGACCCCCTTTTCCCGGTAACGCCTCCTCTCGGATTCCTCGTGGAATTGCGTCACACGAGTCCCACAGGACGCCACCTCCGGTATGCGTGCGCGGCGCGTCTCCTCGGGTGACCACGTGACTTCCCTTGTTTTGACTAGATCTAGCCTGGCGCGCGCAGAGCAAAGGCGTCTGTTATTAAGATATACATAGTGCTTCAGTTGTTTTTGTTCCTTGCACGTCTTGCCAACCTGTCGACTGCTACATGCCATTAAAGTATTATCTTCCTCAAATATTCCGCGGTATGTATTCCGCGATGGGCTTGGCATGTTTTGCGCGGTCAGACGCGACGCTGCCGAGACGCAGGTATGCCGTGAACGTCGCACCCGCTACCCACACTATTCGTGGCCCTGTGAAGTCCTAGAACGTACTCCCGTGGCCCGTCCCGCGGCCAGCGCCAACCAACAGTTGAGGTGGGACGTGTGCTTTCACGCCCTTTTTCGTGTCCTACTTTTTTGAGCGCCTGAAGTTTCTTCCAGCCAGGTGGCAACGAGAGACTGAAGCAAAATGGTGTTTTTGTCCGTAGTGCTTGCAATATTTTATATGTCTGTTTATATTGTGGATGTTGTCACCACAGCATCGCATTGCTCAGTGGGCCAGTCCCCGAGGAAGTATTGCCCATGATATATTTTTAAGTTGAAGCCTATCGGCAAGTCAGCTGATGCAATCTCTGCCGCCATTGGGAGCCTCCAAAACCGCGAAGCAGTTGGTAAGCGGGCTGAGCTGCAGGCACACAGGCCATAGGTTCAAACACTGACACCCGCGTATGAGACAAACTATTAAATTTCATTGTGGTTCGGGCCCCGCTGTGATAATATCTGTGTGTTCGCAGGATAAAGATGCCATGTCCTTCTTCGCTAAGAGTAGGGGGTTCCCACCAGGACATGACTCCCAATCTACCCTTACTTCTGCCATTGACGCGATGTGACTAAAAGTCGTTAAAGCGTCCTGAATATACAACCAACCAACCAAAAATGTAGTGAAGTTTAACCAATTTAGCCTTAATATGCGCTAAAACACAGCATTTTATATGAGTGGTTGTGATAATGAGATGGCATTTTATTCACAAAACAAGACCGCTGGATAATTATTCACTGTTGTATAAAATAACACCATTCCATGCAATGAACTGTGGAAAATCATTTTTGTACCCCATGTTAAGACTGATTATTTAATCAATGTTTTTTTCAGTAATTATTCATGATAAAAATTGCACGATGGAATAACGACATCGTGAAGGGTTGTCTCTGGGGACTGGTTCCCTGACTGCCTGCGATGCTGTAGACCCGAACTATGGTACCAGCTCCTCTTCCCTGCGCTGAGGGTGACAAGGGGATTGCTCAGCCTCGTTTTGGCCCAGGGATGATAATGGACATCTGGTTGGACCACTCCAGCGCATCCCTTCAGCAAATAGTTCAGCGGTTGCAATGATATTTTTTTCGTTCCGGTGTAGTTCGCCGTAGTGCAGTCTGAAATGCGTTTTTTTTTTCTTCCGTCTTTACTTTTTGTCTTTTCGGTAATTACACACTGGCCTTCGTCCTCACGGAGGAGGCGAGACTTTGTTTTAAGGTTTTGTCAAATCTCGCCGGTCGGCGGCTTTTTCTTCCTTTAGTTTGTCTTTATCCACTCGCCGAGGCATTGTCTCGTGGCTTGACAGCTTCTTTGGCTGTTGTCGCGGAAGTGATTTACTGGGTTCCGGCTGCTTAAGATCTGTCGCTGTGACGTTTCTGCGACGTCTCTGAGACGTTGGACTATTGGGAGAGTTTGGTGGTGGAGCGGGTGGAGGAGGTGGAGATTGCGACGTTTACGTCTCTGTTTCGGACCCGTTGTTGTGTGATGGGCCCGTTTTTGCTGGGTTTGTGAAGGCTAATCGATCTTCCGGCTCCTCCTATTCAGCCCAATATTTCAGGTCCGATAAACCACAATGTGTGTTACCGACACAGCTGTGGAAGCCCCCCCCCCCCTCCCCTTACGACCACCCACCACCACCGACCCCCACCACCACCACGCCTCTCATTAACAAGTCCACCTCGTGGCGAAGATTACAACGATAGTTTGCTATTTTTCCCCCCACGGAAAAAGAACAATGTATATATTATCAGGCGGTCCGTCCCGGCGTCCGATCATCCCCCCCCCCTCCCCCCACGCCTCCCCCCCCCCCGTCTGCGACTCTCCTGCAACCCGTTTTCGGTCTCACGGCGGCCGGCAGGCAGGACTCGCCCGGCCCGTCCTGATAAATAGTGCTGGGGATGTCCGCGAGGGGCGCTGCCCTCGAGGTAATGACCGGCCGGTGATAATGGTGTGTGTGGACACTGTGCCGTCTTATTAGTCTAATCCCCTGTGAAGCACCGGGAGGCTCCCCCTGGCGGTGATAAGGGGTGGTGGGGGGTCTATCAGATATACATCGAGACAGAGAGAGAAGCGGGGAAAGTGTGGGTGGGGAGGGGGCAGGGGCGGAGGGTCATATGTGAAACGGTTAAGGCCGGAACCGATTACTGAGAAAGGGTGAGAGAGGAGGGGGCGGAGGGAGGGAGGGAGTGCGATACGTGGAAATGTCCCGGTGTCATCGCTTCATGTTTATTCCCTGTCCCCCTCTATATCTCCGACTCTCTATCCCATTCCTTCGTACTCCACCCACCCACCCTCTTATTCTCGAATTCCGCCTCCCAGCGCCTAATGCCCACGCCACACCCCTCCGTCCACATTGGCCGGCCGTCCGGCCGTCCGCCAGCCGGCAGTGGTGCCCCCAACACCTCACAGACCGCACCACACTCCGCCCCCCCCCCTTCCCCCTGCCCCCCCCCCGCCTGTCCCTCCCAGGATTGCCTTTCATCAACCACCTCAAGGACTTCCCTGGAAGATGTGATTACTTATTTACAATGCAAGGCCACAGTGCGTCCCGAGTGTGTTTAGGCTGCAATAATACTGTACATGATGGAACTGCCCCACCCACCCACCCATTTCGCTTCTTCACCCCCCCCCCCCTCTCCACACCCCGCCCTCCTTTCCAGCCGCCCCAGGTCGTGCACCGGCCAATGGTGACCACCACTACACCAGGAGAGGGAGGCACCAGCTACAATCTTTTTACCGCCCAGCCCCCCCCCCCCTACTTACCCTTTACCCTTCCACCCTCCGGCCGCCTTGACACCCAAGTACCGTGTTATCACTACTAAGTGTCCCCCACCGAAAGTGTATGGTCCTTACTCCCTTACTCCCATCCTGTACTGTCCTGCGCCATTTTGAGGTATTAGCCCCCCATTACCCGTCCCCTGTCTGGTGCATACTAATATTCAAAAGGGGCGGGTGTTTTATACAGGAATGCACTTAGCTGGAGTATCGGCCCATGGTCCTGGGCTACTCCCAGTTTTTGAGATGCGACTTTTTACACTTTATGCTATCCATAGCCTGTTTATTGCGAGTCGGTGCAGTATTTTCGTTCCGCCGGCGGAAATATGCCAGATAATGAACCAGTCGTAACCATAGTTCTACGTCCTCGCGTGTCCATACATAAACAAGTGTTGTGGATAACTTGTGGACAACGTATATTGATAGAGACATGTATACTAACTGTCTCTGGTGCGCTAATTTATCGACACCCAGGGAAAACAGTTTTACCTTTTTAACAGCATGCTATTATTAGCTTCACATTCGCCTTTTTTGTCTACCTTTATTAAATAATAAGACCAATGCTGATTCCAATGCCAATATTGCCCGTCGGGGGGGGGGGGTGGGGCTGTACCGAGTCCTGGATGCTTGCTGCCACAATGCAGGCTCACGAGGCGATGATTCATCCTCGGGGCGGATTTCTGGCGGGCATTCCTGACTGTTGGCGTTGCTATTTACCCAAGTGGGCGCGCTGGGGAGGTAATTCGTCCCTCCCCCCCCCACCCCCCGGGTCACATGCCCGGATGCGATGCGTGTTGTGGGCGCAGGCTTGCCGTGAAGCTGCAGGACACCTGGCCTGCCACAACTTTGTCTCCTTCTTCTGACTCTGGACAACCTTGTCGCCTTTATTTGTGTTCGCTTTCTCTCCCTCGTCCTCCCGGTCTGCCCCGCGCTATCTGTCTCTTTCCCGCGCTGCTGGTTGTTTTTTGTCGTCTCGGCTTATCACGTTACTGCTGGCTATGTGTCTCCCTCCCGAGCCACCGTATACCGTTATGCTACTTTATGCCAGTAACTGCCCTGTAATGGGTCTTATTATCTAACCCCTGGCCACCGTATTTTGTTGGGTAACACCTGTTTCGCCGTCCACCATCTCCCTTCACCCCACCCTCCTCTCCCCATCTCCCCCTTTCCCTTCTCCCCTCCCCGCCTCTCACATCTCCCTCCACTTCCCTACCCATCAGGCCCAGCGTCCGTTCCCACCGCCCCCCACCCCCCCCGGGTCCAGTTCCTGATACCGTTATGACTAATGCGGATCCTGATTTGGGTTTCCGTGCTTCCTCCCTTCCTCCCTTCCTCCCTTCCCCTCCCCCCCCCCCCCCCACCCCCAAGCCCGAAGGGTGTTTGTACTGCCCTCCGCCACGGCCTTTGATTGGATTATTTGTCCACCGACTTAATGTCACCTTTGATCTTCGACGGGCGATACGACAATAAATATGGCTGTGAGTTGCAGCGCCCCCTAGTGCGGGACTGATCCCGTCGCCACCACGTGTCTCTCCCGGCGGCCATATTGGCTTTGATGTGGCCCCGGTTAAAGTGGACTTTAACGGCGGGTGTCATTTCCCATGGCCGGAATGTCTAACCTTTATTTGCCCTCGGAGACCGCGTTACATCACAGAAGGCCGTCACCAGGGTGCGCCACAGGTAACGCATACCAAGCCGGTAGAGGGAGGAGAGGAGGAGGAGGGAGGGGGGGGGGAGGGGTGGTCCCGTGTTGTGTGTTGTCTTTGGGCCAGCAATAAAGGCCGAGCCGGGTCATTGTGTCAGTAAATAAATGGAGAACTAGTTGGTGATTGTAGACTGCTGTTCTCCCCCCCCCCCCACTCTGGCATGGCCTGAAGGTGCGTTATTACGGGGATGGGGGTGGGAGGTCAAAGCAGGGTTAATGTAGATAATGTGGCTCATGGCGTCTTTATAGCAGGGTAGTGTAAGGCAGGTGTAGGGACAAATATAATGTTTAATTAAGTTTGATAAATGAGAGAACGGAAATCCATTTACCAGATCATTATATTAAGGAATAAACATCTTGCATAAGTCATTGGCATGTACCTTTGGGACTTAAACAAGGCATCTAGTGTAGGAGTCATAGTCACCAGCTTTAACAAGCCAGGAGAAATATTTAATTTACACCTGTCATAACACACGTGAGTGTTGTAGTGGTATTTGTGAAGAGAGGGGAATTACCACTATAACATGAGCCATCTTTTCCCAACTTTCGCCACGTCTACCGTAAAATGCACTGCAATAGTGATATATGCTTTCTGGCTGCATGTAATGACCAGTCTAACGACAGCTGATGAGTTGTGCTCTCAAACTCCCACCGTCATCGCCATGGCACTTCCATTATAATATCTAACGACAGGCCGCCCCTAAACGACCCATTACCCCCTGCATGCCGCAGCCAGCTCGGGCCCTCAGGCTGCGAAACATGTGTGTCAATACAATTTACTGTAATTGAAGTGGTGTTTTGTCTGAGGTCTTGTATGTGTTAATGTATGTATATGTGTGGCTGTCACTGGATGCCAAAACATGAGATGTGCCGGTTAGGGGTATGGTGGGGGGAGTGGGGGGGTGGTAGGTACATCAACCTCCTGCCTGGATGGTAGCTTACCGCTGTGAAACGATCTCACTGCGGCGTGAATAGCCCCCGTGCCCCCCCCCCGTTTTATCTCCCCCCATCCCCATCCCTCCCTTTGATACGGTTGTAAAACATGGTAAATGCCGTGAAGCCTCTGGTAAATCCGGCAGCTGTCAGCCGTTTGATCGCTCGGTAATGGGTCAAATGCAAGTCAACAAAGACAAGGAATATCTGGGTCTCTCTTCCACCGTCAATAAAAGACGGATTCCACCGGTGTTGGGCTGAGCAGCGGTCGTTCCGTCGCCTACAGGGCGCATGCGCACTCAGTGGGACAGTTGAGAGGGGTGGGGGGGGGGGGAGGCGGACTGGCGTCGACAGATGGCCAGAACTGTTCAGGGATCAGAGGGGTCGCTGGTTATTGCATTGAAGTCACCCCGTAATGGGCCATTTTGAAATCGAGAAAATGTTCTGTTTTGGTCATTCGACTCGTCACCGTTCGATAAGGAGTTATGTTGGATACCGTGCTGTTCCAAATTGTCTACGCCTCCCTCCATCATTCCCTCATTCTTTATCTATTGCCCACTGCTTACTTTGCCGCCCCCCCCCCCTCCCCCGACCCGCCCGCCTCCCTCCCATCCTCTCCTAAGGCTGGCCATTTGCCTGTGGTCAATGGTGGCCGGCCAAAGTGTCTGATTGCTCAATACATCAGCGGGACAATGGCGCAATGTCCGTGTGAATGGTCGAGATGGCCGCCTCGGATTATCGTCAGCTGTGCTCCCCACGCTGCCGGCCGGGGTCAGCGGGGTCAGGGACGGTGGGGAGGGGGGAGGGGGGGGCTGACAGGGTGTTCACTCGGTACCGTTGACCCGCTACAGGGTGTTCACCTCGGTACGGTTGACCCGCTACAGGGTGTTCACTCGGTACTGTTGACTCGCTACAGGGTGTTCACTCGGCACTGTTGACCCGCCACAGGGTGTTCATTCGGTACTGTTGACCCGCTACAGGGTTCACTCGGTACTGTTGACCCGCTACAGGGTGTTCACTCGCTATTAGATGTTGGTCTGGTACAGGGTGTTGACCCGGTACAGAGTGTTGACCCGCTACAG